>CANYBF010561240.1:0-16217 GCA_948192965.1 Dalechampia spathulata | reverse complement strand
TGTATGATAGCTAGTACCACTAAGTCCTCGACTCAGCGTTTATCAATTGATGAACGCAGGTTTCGAGCCTACAGCTGAAGGCCCAGAGCAGTGATTGCTGACGTCAGCGGAGAGGCGGATTCAACAACGAATCCCTGTCTTGAGGTGGTCTGGAGCAGCCGAGCATATGTTCTTCTTGTAGCCTTGTATTGTAGCTTGTATGTCTGAAAGAGGCAGTATTGCATTTGTCGTTTTATGGTGGTTTGTACGGTTATTGTAAGCACAACCTTTGTATAGTATTAAATATACTTCGTTATTGACATGTTCATTCAATTGAATGTATGTTGTTATCCAGGGTTATGTTTGGTTCTGTTTATGGATTTCACCGCCATACTATCGGTTGTCCCCATACGATGTATAGTTGTATAGGTTCAAGTATCCCTTGTAGTGTATGTAACGGTTTCCCATACGGGAGGTCGTTGTGTATGCTATGGGAGCATGTTACTCCAGGTATGGGCTGGGCGTGACACATCAAAATAGAAATTGGTTTGGTTATGCATAACATCACATTCAACATTATACTTTCTTATTCCTTCATCCTTCAATCCAATTCTTTCTTTTATACAAAATCAACATAACCTAAAATAACTTACTTTTTCATTTAAGATGTTAGAAAACATAAAGAAGAAGAAGAAAATATGAGTAGAGCATATAGAACACCAAAAGAGCATGAAAATCGAAACCTATGGATGATTTTTACCTTGAATTGCTATAGTTTTTTGTTTATGCTAGAACATAAGAACAAAGAGGAAGAAGAAGAAAAACATTTAATGAAAGAAAAGAACGAAAATAAATGGCTAATATTCTCTTTAATAAGATAAGACTAACTTTTTAATTTAATATTATTTTTTTTAACAATAAGAAAAGCATTTATGCATCTTTAATGCATATTCACTACTTTAATTATTGTTTCACTTTCTTTTCATTTCTTTCTTTGTAAATTCCATATCATATGGAATTTCCTTCATCTATGAGACATTTTATTTCATATTCATCATGTCAAAACATTTATGCATCATATCTCATTCATGCATTTCATGCACAAATCAATCATTTATTGTGACGTATGCATAAAATGCATATGCACAGGGATGCTATGTATGTGGATGTGACACATTCAATCAGATAATGACACAGAATTCAACAATAGAGATTATGAGTCATACCTACGGGATAAAGGATACACCATCAATACACTTGTACCTATATGCCATAATAAAATAGGGTTGTCAAGAGAAAGCATAAGCACTTATTATAAATAACTAGAGCTCTCATGCACCATTCAAAGTTACCATTAAAATTTTAGGGTGATTCCATTCTTTATGCCATACACATCATACAACCATATTGAATTGGAAAACACCTTTTGAAAAATTATATGGCATGGTCCTAAATTATGGCAAGTTTAGAACTTTTAAGTGTCTTTATTATATATCAAACAATAACCCTCACAAGATAAAGTTTGAGTTTAAAGCAAGTAAATCATTTATCTTGGTATGTCATAGGAGATTGATAGGAAAATTATTGTATCTCAAACTTACAAGATCAAACATCACCATGCAACCTAACAATTAAGTTAGCACATGTAATCGCCTCGTCGAAATCATCTTGTAGTTGTACTGCACGTGGTAAAATATCTAAAAGGATGCACACAAAATTGATTGTTCTTTCCAACACATAATGAGTTATGACTCACAACTTATTGTGATATAGACTGGGTAACTTGCTAAATAACTAGAAAATCTATTACAAGGTTTTGCATTTTATGGGAAATGCTTTGGTTTCTTAGAAAAAGAAAAAGCAAAACACAATGAGCATATTTACACCCGAGGTAAAATACTAGAGTATGGCGAGAACAATTAGTGAATTAAAGTGGTTGTCTTATTTATTAATAGATTTTTAGATCATGATAACTCTTCTAATACCACTACATTACGACAATCAAGTGGCCATCCACGTAGAAGTGAACCTGATCTTCCATGAAAAGATAAAGCATATAGAAATTGATTGCTATATAATCTAAAATCATCTCAAAGTAGATTTATCAAAATAGTGAATGTACGAACTGAAAACCAGATCATTGATCTATTCATAAAGTCTTTAGGAGCAAGACATTTTCAACAACTTTTATCCACGATGAAATCGTTCTCATTGTATGAAGGGAGTGTTAAAATTGATAATAAAGACAAAATAAAAGATAAAATACAGATGGAGGGTTTGTAGGATGAAGAAGATGGAGGTATTTTGACAAAGTGTAAGGAAGCATTATATTGAGAAGAGGAAATGTTTGTCTAAGGTAACTAATCATAAAGAAATTGTAATGGAAATGTAATTGGCCTCTAAAGCTTGTTCATTTTATTTAGGAAATTAAATAAATGCAGCTATAATTATCTAATAACTTTCCTTAGATCATTAGATCATTATATGAATGTAACAAATTCACTTGAAATAATATAACAAAATCTTCTACAACTTTTAACAATATTTATAATTATATTTGTCATCAAACTTTCAAACAAATCATATAATATGAAATTATTTTCCACAATAAATTAACTTTCACGTGCATGGCATGAGCTAAAAACTAATATAATAATTAATCAAATTAGCCTATGACAAGAAAATAGTTCATTTCTTGCCTTTCTTTTCCTTTTTTTTTTTTTACAAAGAAGTCCAAAATTTATTTTGAAACTTTGATAAAAGTACATAATTAAAAGTGTTTTCTAATTGGAGCCTTATTTTAATTCAAGAATTAAAAAATTGTAAAATATTAATTTTATAAAAAAATATTAACAATTAACTAATAGTTTATTTATTAATGTTAAAATGAGATAACAAATTAAATGTGAAATGTATAAACTTGTAATTAATATTATCTTAAATTTCAAAAAGTGTCACTTGAAATACCATAAACTACTCCTTCCCTCTGCTTTTAATTATCCATTTTTGGAAAATAGTTTATCCATAAATAATTGCCCATTTAGAAATATTGAAGAAAATTATGTGATTTTTAAAAAACCATAAATTTTTTGAAAAATAATGAATTTTAAAAAAATTTATAAAAATGATGTTTTAAAAATTCAAAATATGTTTATTTTAATTTAGTTTATTTCATATTTATTTGAAGGAAGGAATCGTCATTTTTGAAAAAATATTTTTAAAAACCATCATTTTTCAATAAACCATTATTTTTGTAAAATTTAAAAAATCTTATAATATTATTATAAAATATAGAGTAAAAAAATTAAAAAGGAGGAAAAATCATTTTGCTCTTAATTGTTTATTGATTTTTTTTCTTTTTTAGTTCATTTTCATGGTGTAAATTTTATAATATAGATTTTTCCTATTAATATTTTAAAAATATGAAAGAGGAGCCAAATAAATATGATATTTTTGATAAATATGTATAATTATTATATATTTTATGTGATTTATATATATATATAATATCGCTTTTCTGTAATATATTATATTATTAATATATATGATATAGTAATTATTCATAAATATATATGTGATATTTATTAATAATAAATAAAAATAATGCAATCAGTAAAAAATGATAATAACATTAATAAATTTAATTTTTTATAAAATGATAATTTAAATATTTTAAAATTTTTATTAATCAGATTTGATATAAATTACAAGTAATAAATCTGAATTTTTTTGAGTTTTATTCACTTGCCTAAAAATTTATTCTAATATGTCAGGGTCTAAACATAAAAATAGAAAGCTGAAGGGCCAAAATCATAAATTTGTCTTTTTGAAGAAACTATGAAGTCCGGACAACATAAAACAGGCATACGGAGCACACAACCGCCCCACATCCCTCCCCTGTCAGACGCACCACTGCCGTCTACCGCCGCAAGCGCCCTCATTTTTCTGTCTGTTTCACTTGAAACTGAGGTGGGTTTTTCTCTTTTTCTCTCTTCTACGTACGAATTGAAGGAATTCTTAGTTAGAAAGTTAATATCAGTTTCTTCCATTTCAGTGATGTTCAAATTTGACTAAAGTTTCGGTCTTTGTGATGCTTTCCCTGTTCCTTTTAGTAGCTACTCCATTTTTCTGATTATTTCTATTGAAGCTTCGGTCTTTCTTCTCTCTTTCTGTTCTTGTTTTTTATTTTTCAGTTTAATAGCTTCAATCCTAATTCAGCGATTCACTTAATATGCATTTGTTGATCTTCTCAACATGTACTTCACTAGTAGATTTCACTCTTTTCTCAAGCCTTTCCCTTGCGTTATTGCTTATTGCAATGCCAATTCATTCCATGCCATTTCAACCAAAGCTTGGATCAATTACAAGGCTGAACCGGCTTTAGATGACCAAATTGAATCCTTGTTGAAATCTTGTGATTCTTCTTATCTCCAACAAGTCAAACAAGTTCATGCCCACTCCATTGTTAATGGCATCACTAACCATGGCCTCCTTGGAGGTAAGATTTTGGGATTGTATGTTCTTAGTGATAGTTTCGCCAATGCCAAAAAGTTATTTTATCAGCTTGATTTGTATTGTTTCACCATGCCCTGGAATTGGATGATCAGAGGATTTAATAAGATGGGTTGGTTCGATTTTTCCTTGTTGTTTTACTTTAAAATGTTGAGTTATGGAAACTTGCCTGATAAGTACACTTTTCCTTCGGTTATTAAGGCTTGTAGTGGTTTGAATAATGTGAGACTGGGCAAGATAGTCCATGATATGATGTTGGCAATGGGTTTCAACGTTGATGAGTTTGTCGGTAGTTCATTGATTAAGTTATATGCAGAGAATGGTTGTATAGAAGATGCATGCTGCTTGTTTCAGAAAATGTCTCATAAGGATTGTGTTTTGTGGAATGTCATGCTTAATGGTTTTGTCAAGTGTGGGGAATCAAAGAGCGCTTTAAAGGCATTTGAAGATATGAGAAATCATGAAACGAAGCCCAATTCAGTGACTTTTGCATCTCTTCTCTCTGTCTGTGCTTCCGAGGGAATGTTTGCATTTGGAACTCAGCTGCACGGACTTGTCATTAGCTGTGGGTTTGACTTTGATCCCTTGGTGGCAAACTCTCTTGTGGCTATGTATTCCAAATTTTCCCAGTTGTCTGATGCACAGAAACTTTTTAGTTTAATGCGTGATACTAGTGTGGTTACTTGGAATGGGATGATTGCTGGATATGTACAAAATGGGTTTATGAATGAGGCTTTTCATTTGTTTTCTGAAATGATATCTACTGGTATTAGGCCAGATTCCACTACATTTGCTAGTTTCCTTCCTTCGGTTACAGAATCTGCAAGTCTCAAACAAGGTAAGGAAATTCATGGTTATATAGTGAGACACGGCATAAGTCTAGATATATACTTGAAAAGTGCTCTCATTGACATATACTTTAAGTGCAGGGATGTAGAGATGGCACGCAAAATTTTTAACCAAAGCACCACCAATATTGACATTGTAATCTGCACAGCTATGATTTCGGGCTTTGTGCTCAATGGGTTGGACAATGATGCTTTGGGAATTTTCAGGTGGTTGCTCGAAGCAAAAATGAGCCCAAATGCTGTAACTCTGGCAAGCGTTTTACCTGCTTGTGCTGGTTTGGCAGCTTTAAAATTGGGTAGGGAATTGCATGCTAACATTCTGAAGCATGGGCTTGGTGAGAAGTGTCATGTGGGAAGTGCAATTATGGACATGTATGCCAAATGTGGAAGGTTGGATGTAGGACATAGAGTTTTTGGAAGAATGCCGGAAAAGGATGCTGTTTCTTGGAATGCAATGATCACAAACTGTTCCCAGAATGGCAAGCCACAAGAGGCCATTGACCTTTTTCGACAAATGGGGATCGAAGGAATGAGTTATGATGGTGTGAGCATATCAGCTGCTCTTTCTGCATGTGCAAACTTACCGGCACTCCATTATGGGAAAGCAATTCATAGTTTCATGATTAGACATGCATTTGATTCTGAACTTTTTGCTCAAAGCGCCCTAATAGACATGTATGGGAAATGTGGGAACTTAAAGATTGCTCGACGTGTGTTTGACATGATGCAAGAGAAGAATGAAGTTTCATGGAACAGTATCATTTCTGCTTATGGCAGCCATGGTCACCTTGAGGAGTCTCTTGACCTGTTCCATAGAATGGTGGAAGATGGAACTCGGCCCGATCATGTGACCTTTCTTACTATATTATCTGCTTGTGGACATGCTGGTCAAGTCGATAAAGGAATTCAGTACTTTAGATGCATGACCGAGGAATATGGTATTCAATCTCGGATGGAGCATTATGCTTGCATGGTGGATTTGTTTGGCCGTGCAGGCCGTTTGCGTGAAGCATCTGAAACTATAAAAGGCATGCCGTTCCCACCTGATAATGGTGTTTGGGTGACGTTACTGGGAGCCTGCCGTGTCCATGGAAATGTTGAGCTCGCTGAAGTGGCTTCAAGATACCTTCTTGACCTGGATCCAGAAAATTCCGGCTGCTATGTGTTGCTTTCAAATATACAAGCTGATGCTGGACGATGGGGAAGTGTACGTAAGATTCGTCGCTTAATGAAGGAACGAGGAGTTCAAAAGGTACCTGGTTACAGCTGGATTGAGGTCAACAATGTGATCCATATGTTTGTTGTTGCAGATGGAAGTCACCCGCAGTCCGCTCAGATCTATTCAGTACTAAACAATCTTCTCTTAGAGCTGAGAAAAGAGGGTTATGTTCCGAAACCATTCCTTCCGATGCATCAATAAACTTTTACCGCATGATCATTAGGGAATCCCAATCATGTTTGTCTGGATGGCTGCAAACGAGACACCAGCAGCTAGCATACTGGTATTCTTTCGTCTCTTAGCTGAACCTGATAACTGTTCGATTCAAGTATATGCATTCATTCATAAATTCATATCGATGTGGTAAGCAATTCACCCATATGTTGAGTATTAATCCACCTTTTTTTAAGTTTGTTAAGTTCAAAGATTATATATCATTGAAATGTATGGACATTGATCAATTTTGAGATGCTGCAAGTTTCTTTATGCACCATTGGAATATATAAACACCCGCCATGTATACAAGTGATCGTTTCTTTTGGTGGTTTAAATGGTGCAGAAACCGGTATGCCAGCGTGGATCATTCGACAACAATGCACAGCGGAAGAAAACATGCTAGCGAGCAGATCATTCTGTTTTGTTGAGATATTGAGTAATTCGGAAAACCGGAGATGAATGCTACGAGTCGTCAAGCATATCCGAACATTTGAGCACTGTGAAAATCTCATAGGCTGTGGTATCACTTCTCCTTCACTTCCATTATTAAGATAATGTCCGAACCATTGATTCTTGTTTAGAGTCATGCGGTTCGGTAACATGGAGAACCAGAACTGAACAGGTTTTCCTGGTTTCAGGTTGAAACCAGGTCGAGCATAGCTCGGTTAACTTAAAAAAAATTGAGCCGAATCAATGGTTTTAAATTTTTAGATTCCAAAAATATTTGATTTAATTCAATTCAAAGAAAATCAAAATTTTTGATTTAAAAATTAAAATAATTAAATTAGATTTAGTCCATAAATTTTGAAATTAAAAATTGATTTAATTTAATTATGATAATTAAAATATATAATTCTTAAAATTAAATGAAACTTCTCTACCGGTAAACTTCCCACCGGGTTAAACCGGGGAGAGTCGAATCCAAACCCATTCATAACATCATCCACTTGAGAAACCATTAACACGCAAAAAGATCAAAATTAATGATGAATTGATTTAATCATTTATGTTTAAATTTCAAAATTTTTTTTTATTTTTAATAATTTATAATTTCGTGTAAATTGTTTATTTTAAAAAATTATTCTTCTATTACTTAACTGAACTTGAGTTGTTTTACCATTTACACAGCATGATTTTCCTTTATATTTTATATATTTTATAGTAATATCGAACCTTTTTAAAATTTTGTAAAAATAACTTTTTTTTATAAAAATAATTATTTTTTGAAAGGTGTTTGCAGTTATTTTTTTAAGGTAGTTGTTAGCTTTTTGAGTTATTAACAGCTATCTAGATTTTTTTTTAAAATAGCTGTTAAAAATTTACATAAATACCCTTTTATTATTATATTTACACATTTATTTTTCTATAAATACTTAATTTTTTAATTTTTCTTTTAAAAAATTTACCAAAATTTACTTTTATCATCTAAATAACTATTTGATCTCATTATATAATTAATAAAATTAAATTATTATTTGATCTTATTATATTAATTAATTTTAATTTATTAATAAGATTACTATTTATTATATGATAAACTTTTAATTAAATAAATAAAAAAATATACTTAATTATCATTTAACATATTTAAAGTATCAACTACATATAAATTTACCAAATACTTTAATTAATTAACTATTAACTGATAACTATTAACTAACAATAACAACTGTAAACTATCTTGCGAATAACTTATCAAATAAGTCTACTTCAAATAAATCTGAAATGAACTTTTTAAATGTTATTTTTATAATTTTTTTATTTTAAAAAAATTTTAAAATTTAAATTTTAATAAGAATATTTTTGTAAATCTCTTTGTCACCCCCTCTTTACACATTTTTATTTACATTAATTTGTATTTATAAAAAAATAAAATTTAAATGGAATGTATAGACCACTAAAACTATGAAAATAAAATAAAAAATAATGAAAATTTTTTTTCATTATTGAATTGATTTCTAGATCATAATAATAATAATAATAAACTCATTTTGATGAAATAAGTTTTTTCATCATTCAACTTAATATTTGCTTAAATTACTCGAATTTAAGTTCCAACTTATTCAAAATGGAAAAGTTTTAGTTGAGTTTCAATCGTTATCAAACTTAAATAATGAACGATGATTTTAACTAAATAAAATTTTAATTATCTTAATTTGAATAGCTATATTAGTTAAAATAATATATAATTAATTCTATATACATCATAATGATTATTTATATATATATATATATATATATTCATGTTAAAATTATTAATTGTTCAACATATAAATATGAATATTTAATTTACATATTAATTATTTTAAAAATCAAGTCAAATCAAAAATGCTAAACTCAAATTTGACTACATATAAACGAATAAATTATTAAAATTTATAGGATATATAATTAATAATTAAAATGTATAGATGGATGGAGAGATTGTTGTGGTGAAATGTGACCTAATTGAGGGATGATGGGAATGTGGGTGGTAATGGAAGTTGGGATTGGCTTTTCAGAAGTAGTTTAATGCTGAGGGAACCCATTTCTTCTATTTTCAGCAATCTCTTATCTTATTTGTTGGAGGTCAGACAATTTTTCATTTCCTTGACTTTTATATCTTTAATTTAATCCTAATTTTTATTTTATTTTATTTTATTTTTATATATCTAGTGATTTTTTTAATTTTTATAAAAGTAGTAATTTAAGAAAAAAAACCTTATCAATTTATTTGATAAATTATTAAATTTTATATAAACTAATATTGAGTTAATTGTATTCTAAACAAGAAAAATATTTTCATATGAAGTCACTTATTACATATTTAAAAAGTCAATACATAAATACTTCCCTATCGATCTACTCTATTCCGAGATGAAGTCCATATCAAGAATTTATCAACATATGCTTTAGTCAAAACCAACATAAAATTATATTCTAATAAAAATAATTATAACCAATTAAATTATCCAATTTTAACTAAAAATAAAAAAAATAAAAATAAGTGATAAGAAAGAAAACGTATAAAATTAAAAGAAAATAATCAATATTATTTTAGTTTTATATAACAATGTCTAAAATGAAATAATAATTATTTTAACATGAAACTAAGGAAATAAGTTATTTATGCAAATAATCATATTTTAAAAGCTTTTGCGATTAAGAAAATGCATTCTATAATTCAATTTTATTTTTCTAAAAAATATCATTTAATAAAAATGAAAACAGAATTGATGTATTAATTTTTGTAATTTTATCAAAAAAATAAATATTAATTAAAATCATTAATAAAGTATGTATGAATAATTTTATGATCAAGATAAATAAATCAAATTATAATAAAAAATCATAAATATTCATATGAGTTTACAACATTATAGAATTATAACATATATTTTTTAACACTAAAACTTTTAAAAAATAATAACATCTGAATTCTGATGTAAATAATATTAAAAAAAAGGAAAATTATTTACTCATGCATATTCAAATATTTAATGAAAAATTTAATTCTCCGTACAACATTAATATTTAATATTGAAAAGAATATTTATTTGTAAACTTATAATAAATATCAGCTGGCCCACTTTAAAGCATAATATACATTTATTATTATTATTTGGCATCAACGGTAAGACTATGTTTTATAATTAAATAATTAAAAATATAATAGAAAATTAAAAATAATTTATTTTCGTAAAGTAAATACGTATGATGAATCCAACGCTCAGGATTTCACATTTTAATCTAAAGGCACACTCTAGAACTTTAACCATTAATGCTCGAAGGGACATCATACTTTATTTCATGTTTACTGCACTTGCCCACACCCTATTTATTTTTCCAAGGGATCAAAATATATTTTTAATGAATCTCACTTAATCATTTTATTGTTTAATATAAAAATAAAATATTTTTTTATATAAGAATTTTAGTGTACTTCAATAAATTAAATAAAATACAAATTATACTATCTAATAAAATAATTATGAATTCATAAAATTTATCATATTGTATAATATGTTAGAAATATAAATTCATTTATTATTTATAATTTAAATTTCTGTATTGAGAAGTTTATATATATATATATATATATATAACTTTTATTTATTATCATAAAAATAAAATTTTTAAAATGATTTATATCCATGTTTGGTAAATTATGTAAAACAGATCAATGGTTATAAAAGTTTGCTACAAATATAATTAAATATTGACTTGATGTTAATACCTTAACTGACATTAAATTAATTTAATGATTTTAATTAAAATTTTTATATAAATCTATTTCGTTAGGGAAAGATTATGAATTCATCAATAATATAATAATATATATAATTTTTCATTAATTATTATTTATATATCAATAATTAATGATAATTACATACTATTTAATATAAATTTAATATAAAAATTAATACATATCAATATATTACTAATAAATGTTTATAATCATATACAATAAATCAGATCCATTCAACATAATTACAATTATTATATAAAAATAATATCTAAAAATAATATACCATTAATATATAAAAAATAATTTTTGTAATGAATTGATCAAATAAATTAATATTTTTCAAAAAATATCAAATTTAAAAACAAACTCCACCATGAAGATTCATGTTCTATATAAATTGTCTAAATAAATGAATTTTGAATCAAAATTCATTGATTTTATTAAATTTAATAGAATCTTATTTGATTTAAAAGTTTTAACAAAAACTTATTTTGTTTGATTATTTTAATATTATGGAATCAGATAAAAAAAAAAGAAATTAAAATGGGTTGGTTGAATTGGTGGAAGAAATAATTAGAATGAGTTGGTGGGGAGGATCGAGAAATAACCATAAAAAGATTGACCCAACTTCTACGGCGATGTTGTGTTTTTCTTGTTATTAGTAGAAGCGCAAGTCACACGTTCCCCTTGGGAGGATCCCCTTTTAACCCTTCATATCAAATATATATATATATATATATATATATATATATAAATAAAAGAAATAAAATGAAAAATCTATCCAATTTGAGGGCCTATAAATATATTAGTACTTAGGTAGGTGTGTACTGTGTAGGTGAGAGCCTCTTGGCCAAATTAATTTTGTCGGTGAGATGAAAAAAGGAGACAAAAAGGGTAACCAAATAAATCCATCCTAAATTCATCGTACGATATGGGAGTATACAGGGGACTGCAATTTTCTTTTTAACCATTAAAATATATATTATTAATATAATAACATAAAATAAAATACATCAGATTAAAAATAGCAATAAATGTTTTAAAATATTGGTGCATATCGATACCGCATAAAAAGGAATGATCACATGACACTAAAAAAGTATCATAATGTACTCCATTTATGACATCATTAATACATTTATTTTTTTAATATTTTATTTTTATTTTTATATAATACAAAAATATCATTTTACTGAGCATAATTATTAACATCGAATAACTTATAATCATCACTGGAAGTATTTTTAAAGAAAACAAATTAAAATGGGTTTGGAATTGTATTATTAAAATAATTTGTAGTTTTAATATCAAATATTCAAAGAGGTATTATATTTTTGTAAGCTTAATCAGTAAGATTTAAAATTTAATATCAAAAATATAATAATATTAAAATTTAATGAAAAAATTTACCATCAATTTAAAATTTTATCTAACTCGAATTTTAAATAATCAATCCAGATATCTATTATTTTAAAATAATTTTTAATTTTTAAAATTTTTTTAATGAATATCATTTGCAAAATTAAAATACATACCTAAAGATGCTTTATATTGAAAGTCAAATTTTATCATGGCATATATATATATTATGTAAAATATTTTATTAAAAATATAATTTATTAATTAATGCTATAAAATTAAGGAAAATAATGAATAATTATGGATATTATAATATTTATACTATTATTATTAGTAAAATAATGTTAATTTTATTAGTGGAAAATGGATGGTTGAAGCCGGCCGAACACTATACAGGGGCGGTTGGGCAAGTCAATGTCCATCCCTTTTTTTTATTATTATTATTAACTTTTGCTTACTCATTTCCCACCAATACATCATTACATTTTATATACTTAAAACTTCTAATTAATTATTAAATATTAATTCATTTATTTAAACCATCGATATTTTTTAAATAAATTATTAAATTTTCATCTTGATTTCAGTTATAATTTAAAGAAAATAATTGTTTTTTACATATTTTTTCCCAAAAAATAAATAGACGTGCAGGGCTTTCAATGGCTTGTTCTTACCAACGCTAAAATACGTGGAAACCACGTTTTATTATTTTTACAATATAGTTTTATCTGAATTGGATCGAATTCAATCATATTCATATAAATTTTGTTATGAAAATAAAAATATCAAACTTATATAAAAATAAATATAATTCATATACAAATCATATCCTACTTGAAATAAATAATTAAAATAAATAAATAAATATTATTTTTATGAAATAAATACATGCTTTTATTCGAATTAGATAAAATGGATTATGTTTATATAAAATTTATTATTGCCAATGAAAACTGGATTTAGATAAGATTTTTTTAATTATTAGAAGAGAAAAAAATTGATAAACGAGACAAATATAATTCATATATAAATTATTGGATGAGCAAAAAATATAAAAAATGAATAAATCCATTAAATCAATATATTTGATAATTTTGATTTCAGTTTTTCATTTGATTTGATTTTTTATGATGATAAATTTCAATTTTCGATTCAGTTAAATCTTTAATTAATCAAATTAAAAAATTGAGTTAACTTATAAAATCATATCATTTTATGATTCAATTTTTGAGTTTTAAATTTTAATTAGCTTGATTTTTTGATTTATAGTTCATTAGGTTTAATTTTGGTTTTTTATATTTAATTTTTTTGATTTAATCAATTTCATTTAAAATTCACCCGAAAACAAAAAAATTAAATGAAAAAAATTATTTAAAAAAGATAAATGAACGGATAAGAATGATTAACAATATTTGTCTATATCTTAATTTCTTATTTAATTAGGTTAATGTCTAAATCAAATGACAAAAAAAAATGACTTGCAAGTTTGAAATTTTCAAATCAAGAACACAACAAAAGGAATAGTATTTTATTTTTTTCCAAATATATATTATTAATTTTATAGGGCCATCATCCCATTTTTTTCCTCTTTTTTTTCATTTTCCTTTCATGAATAATCAACAGAGTAGCAGTAATCTTTTAATATTGATTTTCATTCCTTTTTTAATCTTAGAAAGGCATAATTTTTAAAATTTTTAATTTAGTTTTAAATGTGATTTGTTGTTGATTTTATAATTCAAATCAAGAACATGTATTTGTATATGTCACACTTTAATTATTGATTGGCATAAGAGACATGACTTTTTTGTTTGTTTTTGTATTATTTTCAAATTTCATACTACAAATTATTTTTATAGTCATTTAAAATAAAAAATGTAATACTTTGTGTTGAATATTATATTTAATCCGATAATTCGAATATATGGGTTATATTTGTATTTGATTAATTCATAAATATAATAAATTTGAATTCTATATAAGTATGGTTCTTTCAATTGTATGAACAAATTGTATACAAATATGATATAAAAACCATATTGTTAACATCCTGTAATATAATATTTTTAATATGATTAATACGTATTTCGAATGGGTTATCTTTAACTTATTTAATTTGATTAACTCGATCAATTCATATATAATAATTCAAAATAACATAATTTTATTAACAAATTATAAATAAATCATCCAATCAATTCATTATTGTAATCATATTATAAATAAGTTAACAAATCAACTTATATATAATATGATATAAATATTTTTTATATTATTAACAAATTAATACAAATTTAATTATATTTGGTCCAAACTTGTTTAAGAGAGTGAAGCTCAAATTAATCAAAGAAAATAAATAAAAATTACCCATATAGAAAGTTGAATAAAAACCCACCAAATTGATTATTATTCATAAAATGTCAACTCATATCTACATATATATGTGAAAAAAATATCCAAGGTGACTTGGTAAAGAACATGGAAGACAAGTAGGAGTAAAGAACAACCAGAGGAGGTTGACCAAAGGGGGCCATAATAGCATGAGTTGGTACATTATTAGAAAGATAGATTATCTTAATTTGGCTCAATTATGCAAAAGACAACTAATTGATCAGATGTTATTATCTATTTTTATATGCATCCTAATGGTTTTACTTTATCTTCATTTAGAACATATTTTAATTCTTCTTCAATTCCTCCATTCCACCCCATCTCTACATCTTTATCATCACCATCCACTCTTTATAATTATAATTTAAGGCAATACCCATTCCTAAATACATACTTTTCTTCTATATTCGTATAATCGTAAATACTATTTGAATTATTTATACTTGAATTGATGTTATTTTTTTTATTGATACATTAAAAATTAGATTATATCATAAGTTTATTTATTAACTTGATTTAATAAGTTAGATCGTACCAAGTTAAATTTGATTTATTGATTTATCATATTATCTCATACTATATAAATTGTTTTATGTTAAATATATTGAGTTGATTCTTATGACATATAAATGAATTATATTCAACAGGAGATATTAGATTATTTATGTTAAATTTGAATTGAGTTTATGTTCAAATTTTTGACACAAGTAATCTAATATCATCCATTTAATATAATTAATTTATATATTATAAAAATCAATCTAATATTGAAAATTTCATAATTTTTTACTCATAAAATTAATTTGCTTCATGAAAAAAAACAACGGTTAAAATAAATTATTTCTTATTATTTTAATCTAATTAAATATTTCAATTTGACTTTTCTTGTTTATATATTTTTCTTCAATAATTCTTTAATTAAAAATCAATAAATAAGATAATGCAAAGGAAGTGCAGATTTCATTATGTTTTTTAATAATTCAGGATTTTTCTACTGATTTACACTGTTGTTAATACTATATGACAATTATTATTTTTCTACCATAATAATAATAATAATAATAATAATAATAATTAATTAATTAATTATGTACACTTAACGAAATATACATAAAAATTAAAATTAAAATTAAAAAAGAAAATAATTTAATTAATGGAATAATCAAAGATATAAATCATATAATACAAAAAGTAATAATAAAATAAGATCAAAGTAAAAGTATATTGTATTTAATAAAAGTATATTACAATTGGTCTAAATAATTATGTTACAAGAAATTGACGAGACACCCGCACGGGTGTAGCCCAGTTGGTACTCGGATGTGACGTTGGTACCAAAGATCCACGGTTCGAGTCTTGGCAGCCGCAGTGTGGGAGTTACACCCTCTGGGTGGGCTCCTTGTGGGCACCAAGACCCCAGATCTCCATCTAGGAGGCCGCTGGGTACCGTGATTTACCTCCTCCATCA
>CANYBF010561176.1:0-10460 GCA_948192965.1 Dalechampia spathulata | reverse complement strand
TTATGGAAATTAATCTAATACTTTATGGACTTAACATTTAATGTTTAGAAGTCCATAAGGTTTAAGTTAGGCTATTGGGTTGGGCTATGATATAGCAAGTGACAGTCACAGGCCATATTAGTCACAGACGGGCCCAGGCCTGACTTAAGCTGAAAGGGTTTCAGCTTAACCTAATTTTGGAGTATAAATATGTTGTTATAACCAAAATTAGGTTAAGCCACATCATTCTTCTTCCTTTGGCTGAAATTATACTCTTCTGCAGAAGGAGAATTCAGCCTTCATAAGAGTAATTATGAGGAAGATGAAAATTCCATAAGATTTTTCTTCTTTTACTTTGCTAGTTCACAAGAAAGGAAATAGAAGCAATTGGTTGCTTGCTTGGACATCCTTGTTTCATGTGGATACTGCTGGAGGCTGCCTATCTTGGTGGTTTTTGGTTTGCTACAACCATAAACATTTTAGGGATAAAGAACGAAGGACGTCTGCACATAAAGTAAGGGTTACTATCAAACTGTCACTTCTAATCTCTAAACTGGTTTCTCTGTGTTTTGATGCAAAGATCTTCTTTTGGTTTGTTGTTTTAAAATGAAAATTTTCTTCCGCTACTTAATCTCTAAACAAACCAACAAGATGGGGTTAGCGTTAATTGTTGTCAGTGTGGTACTTGACTTCGGCGATTCTCGTGAGGGTTGCCCGAGACTTAGTTAGGCGGACTCCTATAAGCATTGTGTATGCTACCTATGCTCTTTTCATTTTTAGCAGTAACACTAGGTTGCATTGCTTCAACTACTACTTGCTGATGCCACTGGGCATAACTGTAGCCATCTTCGTATTTGTTACTTATTGCGTGTACCAATTATTTGAGTGTTGTTTCTTATCTTTTTAGTATGAATTTGAGAATTATGTTCTGTGAAAAGTTCATTGACATGCTTGACATATTTTGGAATGATATATTGATAGTGATTGTTTTCCCTTATGATGAAATTTTTGAGCTCAATGGAGGAGTTTCAGGGTTTCATTACGGGACATGTCTTTACTTAGAGGTGTGATAAAACATATCATCATACTATGCATAATTTGGTAAGGTCTCTTGCTCAAACCTACTATCAAGGAGGGATCAGTCAATTTTCCTTGTAAATCTCATCAATCATCATCATAATGATCATATTATCTTACCTTCTCCCTTAACATATCATGCTATAATAATTTAATGCATGAACAACCTAATATTGGCAATATGATGCATGAACATAATAATTTTATATCAATACTAATAAAAATAACTCATATATGTATCATATTTTATGACTATCAAATAATCTAAACTAAATATAAATTCATATCACAATCATATACCAATATATTTATAATAGGGGATATTAAATTAAGGATTCAATTTTCTCTATGTTGCCAATACAGATGATTAAATCCTAAGCATAAAATTAACACAATATAATTATGTAAACTACCATTGATTACATATTTATGAATAAGTAATTATAATTTCTAATAAGAAACATTGATCTATGTTGAGATATAAAACCAACATACTTATTAGGTATTCATAACCAAGATCACGATTATAAGAAACAAACTTACCGAACAATTTTTATTTTCATCACATTATAATCACATCTCAATAATTGATGAATGATAATTCAATCATTAGTTAATAAATTTACCATAGTGCATTTACCTTTAACTAAACTTTTTATTTACCCATCAATCTCATTTGTAGTATTAGTAATGAATCAACATAAATATACTTTCCCTTTTCCTTTATTAATCCATAAACAATAGTATCATCTTCTCTATCTTTTACACTTATCATATGTAGATCCTTCTATTTAAATTAAATAAATTATGTAGATTTTTAATTTGTATTTCAACTAGCACGCAATCTTGTGTAGTTTTGCATGAATATAACAATTTGCTCTTAGATCATACTTCTACATATTTACTAGTAATTTAAGTGTTATAATTAATAAATATCTTTTAATTAACTTATTAAGCCTATATACATATCTCAATATTCATATTCACTTATATAAAGTATGCATAAATTATTCAATATTATGTAAGTATTATTAACCTTTCCTAATTAAATTTTAGTATATTCATTCAACTCTAATATAGATTTATATGTACCAATTTATAATAACCATTATAATATTTTAATTAAGCGATCATGCTATAAAAGAGTACACATATTAACATTAATGCATCTTATATTAAAATTGATTAAGTGACTCTTATATGTTCAATTGAAGTTTGTTCTTGTTGTATTCAATAATTATATCATATTAATCCCTCCCCCTAGTGTATTGTCATAATTCTCATATAATTTCTAATTATTTATATGTGTACTTGTAGGGTAAGAAGCAGGTCAAATCCTTAAGTAAATATTATGTAGGGATAAATATTTAATTTAGGAAACTAAGATTGGTTTCTTAGTTCTGACTTCTCTTGTTTAAGCCACTTTTAAGCCAACATTGTATTAAACGTTATGCTGCTAATGTTCAATGAAATCATGGTTAATAATTTAAGCCACTTACTACTAACTTAAAGTTTTAATTCATACATCCCCTTCTGCAATGGATAAGAAAGTAATTAGCCATGTATTACTATCATAATCCATGCTAAAAATGAGGGGACATTTTATCATTAACTATAAGATCTACTCAGCTTAATTGGTCAAATATTTGGTACCCTTCTTTATTCTTTTGTTTTGTATTATGTAAGGTCTATTTTGTACCCTTCTTTATTCCTTTGTTTTGTATTGTGTAAGGTGTATTTTGCTTTAGTGCACACTTAGTTAACTATAAAATCTACAAACAAAATTCTATAATGCTTTGTTATTTATTAGGAATCATTTTCCCAATCCCAACAATTATGCCATCTACAAGAATTCAATGAATTTATTATGATATAATGGATTTATTAGTTAACAAATTCAATTTAACCATATTGTCCATTAATCTAAGGTTTCATCATATCTTACATTCCAAAAAAAAAAGTAGTGCATTATAAGCAATATCAAAAATAATATTTATTTTCATCACTTAGTTCATTTCATTATGGAAATTAACCTAATAATACATTCATTATAAATGAAACATTTCATAATCTATGATATTCACTGAGTTAGGATCATTAAAGTTTACAAATACATCATAATTTATAGTATAAAACCTAGATTATTCGATAGGTTAAGCACTAAAATGAAATACACTTCTATCATAATTAGAAAGGCTTGTAAATACTTACTAATAATTGAAATATTTAACTTTACAATTAATTAATTATTTCACTTCTTTTTCATATAAATATGGATAATAGATTTGTAATACCATATTTTAATGATAATTTAATTAGAATAATTAGAATTAAATTATCAAAATCTTCCTTAACATTATGAAGTACATAAGATAATTATGGGTTTTTAGGAATTTCTATGAGAGGAATGAATATTTATCTTAGTCATTTATATTTTCTCACTCATATATTTACATGATGTCATATATGCATGAAGAATTTATACATGAATTAAAATAATATTTTGCATTAGGATTCCTTAGAAATTTTAAAAAATAAATAAGAATACTTGCATGAGACATGTAAACATTGGGCAACATGAATTTAGCCATTTGATTGATGAATGACAGAAAATAATATGAATTTTATGAAATTTCTATAATTCATAGATTTATTAAGTATGATTATGATTATGGAAGGTACTAAAATTATAGGAAAAGTTTCCAACAATAACTTGGGCAAAAATCTAATAAGGGAGAGAATTAGTACAAATAAAAAGTCTTAAGGTATGATCTAAACATTTAATATAGTAATATAAAATTCTATAGAATGAGACCATAAAAATTAACGTATAGTGAAATATCATATTGAATAGATAAATTTTCTGTATACTACTTATACATAAAATAAATTGATTTTTAGGCAAAAATCACTTGCAATGATCATGAAATTTTAATTAGTAGATTTCAACATCATGAAGTGTCACATCCTCATAACACACACTTAGAATTATATGTTGATTATTTTACATGATTATTTGAACATGTGATGTGTTCTTACATATGTATATTGTAAATTATTTATTAAATGTGCTAAAGAATTAAATAAGAATTTATGCATGAATTATATGCTAAATTAATTACATGATATAGAATTATTTATACGAGTATTAATTTAATTAAATCATACATATAGAAATATAATTTAATTAGGCATGTATACATGTATATATTTGTTAATTATATGATTATAAATTTTTATTAAATAATTTATATGCTTAAAATATAAATAAATTAAATAATGTTAATTAATACATGGCATATACATATAAATATATGGTTCTACATTTATTCCTTGCATATAAGCATGAGAGGCATGATTTAGTGTAGGTGTGTGCATGGTAAGGATGCTTAATTGATGTGTGCCATAATGCATTGTGTTTTAGATGTTTTTAGATTGTGTTTGTGCACCAATGTTGTTACATTTTACTTTGATTATTGTGTTTTCAGTGGAATTTGATGTGTGTGTTAAGTGTGTAGCTTCAGGAAGACAAATAAAAAGAAACAAGAAGTTTTGGTGCATGGAGGAACAACTCCACGACCATGGTAGGATGGCAAAGGTAAAGAAAGAAGGTACTAGAACTTTCCATGATCGTGGACCTTAACTCCATAATCATGGAGGTCATGAAGAAAGCACCCGAGACTTACTAGAAAAATCCACGATCGTGGACTCCAACTCCACGATCGTGGACCTAAAATTATTACGTTAAGTGGAAGATGACTTAACAGAAGACAAGATAGAGAAAATGGATTTCATATGGAGAAAGAAAATAAAAATCTTAAGGGGAATTAATGGCCAATGGAGTCCACATCATAAAGGAATGATGGGCAATGAAATGGACAAATCCAAGATGGGGCAAGGGTGACCTCCACTCAATAATTTAAAGAGAAGACCATTCACCAGTAGAGGAAGAAAAAGAGGAGAAATTAGGGTTCCAATAGCCAACTGGGTATAGTTTTTCTCTGTATCCTTCATTTCTTGTATTTTTTCTAAGCCATGAGGGGCTAAGCACTCTTATAGGGTTTGATTTCTGAAATCCCTTGTTGGGATGATTGATTATGCTTGTTTGAATATTACTATGAATATTTAAATTTAAAAATTGGTTGTATAAATAAAATCCTTACTTTACAATTTCAATGAGAGATGTTCAATTTTAAAGGTTAGTTTTCTCAACGATTTCTTATGCTCTGTGATCGCAACGAGAGTTGGATTGTGGAATGCTTATTCATTCTAGTTAGGTAGACGTGTATGAGAGATCTACATGTTCCTAATTTCTGTATGAGTGCTTGCTAGCTTCCATAAACAGAGGACCATGATAGTGACTGAGTGAATCCGATATTAGTAAGAAGTTTAGTTGGTTTTACCTCGAGAGAGGGTTATTGATGCTGGAGGATATCTTTGGTAGTAATAAGCACATGATGGTTATCCTGATTTGGTGATGATGATCTCAAATCCTATATTTCTTACCATTGTTTCACCTTCTTATCTCTAAGTTCTTCTTACTTCTTTACTTACTTACAATTACAATTGGTTACTTCTAGACACCAAACTATTATTATTGCTTAAACAAATAGGAAATCCAAGTAGAGATGGATGGATAATAAATCCTTGAGGGATCGATATCTTACTACAATAATCTATATGTTTGCAGTGAAGTAGTGATTAAAACTACTGTCGTTTCATACCATTTTAGCAGCGATCAAGTTTTTGGCAGTGTTGCCGGGGATTTATGTGTTTAACGTCGATACTAAGAGAGTAAAGTTTGATTTAAGCATTTTTTATAGTTTTGATTTTTATTTGTTTAAGTTGTGTAAGTGTATGAGCAAAAGAACCAAGAACTCACAATCACCCTTGTGAGAAATTTATGAAGATCTGATAAGACTTGTGAGAGAGAACTGAAGAATTACTCAAGAAAGGATTATGCAGGAAAATCCAGCAGAGATGGCAGAAGAACAGAGAACCTTGATGGATGTGGTCAGACATGGTTTTTATGCTAACCAACAAAGCATAATGAGACTAGCTGTGGCAGCCAACAATTTTGAGATCAAGCCAGCTCTATTGTAAAGGTTGCAGTCTTCAGTATAGTTTTTTGGTTTACAGAATGAGGATTCTAATGCTCATATATTGAATTTTCTTGAGATTTATGACACTTTCAGGCATAATGGAGTTATAGAAGATGCTATAAGATTGAGGCTATTTCCATTTACATTGAGGGATAAAGTAAAGACTTGGCTGAAATCATTGACTCCAAGGTCAATTACAACTTAGAACTAACTCGTTCAAGCATTTCTTACCAAAATACTTTCCCTTGGCAAAGACTGTAAAGATCATCAAGGAGATTACTAACTTTCAGCAGATGGATGGTGAGTCTCTATATGAGACATAAGAAAGATTCAAGGAGCTACAAAGGAAGTGTCCTCATCATAATTTACCAAGAGAGTTGTTGCTTCAGACATACACAACCATTAGAGGGACCATTGATGCAGCAGCTGGAGGGTCCATGATGAAGAAGACCATAGAAGTAGCATATGAACTCCTAGAAGAAATGGCAACTACAAATGTACTTTGGTCATCAGACAGGTCAAAGATGATAATTAAAGAGCATAAAGGTGTTTTATCACTTGATGCTGTTAGTACTTTACAGGTTGAAGTTGTAAATTTGATAAAGCAAATCAATAACTTATCAAAGGTGTCAAGTTCTTATGAGCTGTACAGATAAGTAGGACATGTTATGAATGAATGCAATGCAGGTGAGACCATGGAGTAGATCAGTTTTGTAGGCAATATACCACAATCCATGGGAAGACAAGGTAACAATCCTTACTCCAATACGTATAATCCAGGATGGCAAAACCATCCAAATTTCTCTTAGAGTAACAATGCAGGAAATGTGCAAAAGGCACAACAACCAGTACCTCCCCTTAATAATTTTGAGTCAAAGATGGAGAAATTGATGGAGCTGCTCAAAACCAAACTAATAAACCAGAAGGAATCACATAAGTGAATGGAAGCCAAGTTTGATCAAATCATAAAAAACCATTCTCCTCTATCCATAACTTAGAGGTCCAAGTGGGGCAGCTAGCAACAACAATTGCACAAAGGAAGCTTGGAAGACTTCAAAGTAATACAGAGTCGAACTACAAAGAGCAAGTAAAGGCAATCCAACTAAGAAGTGGTAAGGAATTGGTTAGTAAAGGTAAGGAACCTATTATTGTTGAGGATAAATATAGGAAAGAAGAACATAGACAGAGTAGCTGTGAAGCTGGACCTTCACAAACACGCAGGAGGCTGATGGAAGGCACTGCCATGATTGTGGCAGCCAACTCCATGATCATGGAGTTTGATCCAAGCAGAAAAAGAAGGAGGATTAGCCAAAGCCAGGTAAGTATGCGCCTCCCATTCCATTTCTATAAAGGCTAGTACAAAATGCAAGAGAACAGGCTGCTCAAAATGGTGCAGAAGCACAGTCGAGCATTAGGCTGGTAACTGTTGGATATTAAGGGAATCAGCCCAGATATAGTTATGCACCGGATACATTTGGATGAAGGAAGCAAGCCTGTTTGTGAGAGGTAAAGGTGGCTCAACCAAAATATGCAAGATATGGAAAAAAAGGAGGTAATCAAGCTATTAGATGTAGGAATTATCTATCCTATTTCTGATAGTGAGTGGGTGAGTCTAGTCCAATGTGTACCTAAGAAAGGAGGCATAACTGTTGTAGAAAATGAGAAGAAGGAATTATTATCAACTAGGACAGTAATTGGCTGAAGAGTGTGTATTGATTATAGGAAGCTAAATTATGCCACCAGGAAAGATCACTTCCCCTTCTCTTTTGTTGACCAAATGATTGAGAAAATCGTAGGTCATGCTTTCTATTATTTTCTAGATGGCTATTCAAGCTATAATAAAATCTTCATTTCCCCATAAGACCAAGAGAAAACCACTTTCACATGCCCATATGGTACATTTGCATATAGGCGTATACCTTTTGGTCTATGTAACGCGCCTGCCACTTTTCAAAGATGTGTAATTGCAATATTTGCTGATATGATTGAAGAGTTCATGGAAATTTTCATGGATGATTTTTCAGTGTTTGGAGACTCTTTTGAGTCATGTTTGCAGAATTTGGAGCGAGTCTTGAAACGCTGTGTGGAGACCAACTTAGTACTAAATTGGGAAAAATGCCATTTTCATGGTGGATGAAGGAATTGTACTGGGACACAAGATCTCAAAATAAGGAATTGAGGTGGATAGAGCTAAAACTGAGGTAATATCCAATCTACCACCACCAAAGAACATGAAAGGAATTCGAGGATTTCTTGGACATGCGGGGTTCTACTGCCACTTTATTACGAATTTTTCTATCATTGCTAGACCCTTGACAAATTTGTTAGCTAAAGACGTGGTATCTGATTTTCATAAGGAATGTTTACATGCTTTTAACACTTCAAAAAGTGCATTGACCTCAACTCCAGTTTTAACTTCACCAGATTTATCTTTACTGTTTGAGATTCTGTGTGATGATAGTGACTTTGCTCTTGGGTGTGTGCTAGGGTAGAGAAAGGATAAGAAATTGCATGCTATCTATAATGCTAGCAGAACCTTAACAGGTCTTCAATTAAATTACACCACAACTAAAAAAGAATTCTTGGCAGTAGTATTTGCATGTGATAAGTTTAGAGCCTACCTTTTAGGTTCAAAGTGATTATTTTAATTGATCATACTGCTTTAAGATATTTGTTTGCAAAGAAAGATGCAAAACCCAGGTTGATTAGGTAGGTGCTACTACTACAAGAGTTCAATCTCAAAATCAAGGATAAGAAGGGAGCTGAGAATGCAGTTGCAGATCACCTATCGCATCTGAAAATGATGACGAGGATGAAGAGGAGAAAGGAGCTATCAAGGAGGAAATTCTAGATGAGTCTATATTTATGATATAGAAGAAAGAAAATTCTTGGTATGTAGATATGGTAAACTATCTAGCCTATGGTATAATGCCCTCCAATGTTTTGTATCAACAGTGGAAGAAGTTCTTTACAAGCACCAAGTATTATCAGTGGGAGGAACCTTACTTATTTCGCCAATGTGTTGATGGCTTAATAAGGAGATGTGTTCCAGAAGAAGAAATAATGCCTATACTAAGACCGCTAGTCGGGTGCTTAAATGTGGCTTTTATTGGCCAAAGATCTTTAAAGATGCAAGGAACTATGTACTTCATTGTGATAAATGCCAAAGAATAGGGACCATATCCAAACATGATAAGATGCCTCAGTCGTCCATTTTGGAGGTAGAAATATTTGATGTTTGGGGCATAGATTTCATGGGACCATTCCCTACTTCCCTGAGGAATAAGTATATATTGGTGGGAGTTGATTATGTCTCCAAATGGGCTTAATCAATTGCTAGTCCCACCAATGATGGTAGAGTCGTGAGCATATTCATAAAAAAATTATTTGCCAGATTTGGAGTCCCAAGGATGCTCATCAGTGATGGAGGAACACACTTTTACAATGCTAGATTTGAGACTTTGCACAAGAGATATAATGTGCACCACAAAGTACCACTGCATATCATCCATAGACCAGCGATCAACTAGAGGTAGTAAATAGAGAGTTGAAAAGAATCCTGGAAAAGACAGTTAATGGTTCTGAGAAGGATTGGGTAGCAAGGCTGGATGACACATTGTGGGCATACCGGACCGCATTCAAGACTCTTATAGGTACAACCCCCTATAGAATGGTCTATAGGAAGGCCTGTCATTTGTTTGTGGAGTTGGAGCATAGAGCATATTGGGCAATCAAGTACCTGAACTATGATTTGAAGGAAGTAAGAGAGAAGAGACTACTGCAGCTGCAAGAATTGAAATAACTAAGGCACCTTGCATATGAAAATGCTAAATTATACAAGGAAAGCACCAAGCAATGGCATAATGCGTACATCAAGGTAAAATCATTCAATGTGGGTGATAATGTGCTCTTTTTCAATGTTAGGTTAAGGTTATTCCCCAGAAAGCTCAAATCAAGGTGGAGTAGACCTTTCCAAGTAACTCAGGTTTTTGAAAGTAGAGCAGTGGAATTAAGGAATGACAGAGGAGAGACTTTTAAGGTTAATGGGCAGTGGTGTAAGGTATACCTTGGCGGTGTAATTTAAAAGATAAGTGAGTGTAAGAGTAGGGCATCCCGGATATGGGATCCCTGCACGCTGTTCGGCGTGAGATGCCATGGTGCTTGATCGCTGCGAAATGCGACAGTAGTTTTACCACTACCCCTAACTGCAAGCATACAGGTTATTGTAGTATGATATCGATCCCACGAGGATTAGAGGTTATCCGTCTCTATGTTGGCTTTCTTGTTTGTTTAAGCAATAAC
>CANYBF010561074.1:0-10876 GCA_948192965.1 Dalechampia spathulata | reverse complement strand
ACGCATGTGTTAAGTACATGCACAAATCGATCATTTCCTATATATTCTATGTGTGCAAATGAGCTAGCTAATATATATATATATCTATATATATATATATATATATATATATATATATATATATATAATGTGGAAATGGTTACAAGAGAAATGGACACTTTTCATTGATAAAAGGTTTAGAGGAAACGTATGTGGATGGTAGAAAGTGAATGGCTCAAGAATTTAGTTTTTTCTAGCCTAATGGATGGTCTTATGGTAATTCTTTAGTGGAGAGCTTATGGTAGAGAGAAATCAGGAATTGGAAGTTTTAATTTAAGGAGGATAATGAGTCTCATTTATATGGATCTTTGTTTAATTGATTTTTAAGGGCTAATTAGCAATTTATCAAATTATAAATTCAAAATTAAACAAATATCAACTAATATTAAATTATAAAATTTTATCAGTTTTAGACAAAATAATTTGTATAGTTCCTAAAGTACCTCTTTAAAAATATAAACCTACAAAATTAATTAAATTTATTATTATTATTATATTGTTATTGCTTCTTCTTCTTCCTCTTCTTCTTTTATTGTTGTTGCTTCTTCCTTTTCATCATATTCTTCATTCTGTTCCTCATTTTATTCCTCTCTTCTTTTTAAATCTAATTATTTTTATTTTTATTTTTAAAATTAATTTTATATAATTTAAGTATTTTTTTTTTCATTTTTATTGTATTTTTATTTTTTTTCATGATAAATATAAGTAAGTAAATATATCTCACAACATCTAGTATATATGGTATGTATAATATATATGTGATATATATTTATGGTATATATGATATATAAATATATATAGTATGTATTTTTTTACCATATATACCATACAATATGGTATATATTTATATATCATATATGATATATATTTATATATTATACACCATATATCATATATATGATATATATGCATTCATAAATATTTGCAATAGTAAAAGAATAAAAAAAGAGAAAGCATAATCTAAGATAAGAAGAAGATAATGATGATGATGAAAATGAAGGAGGGGGAGGAGAAATAAAATTAGGGATTTAAAAAATGAAAATTTGAAAAAGAGGAAAATTAAAAAGAATAAAATATAAAGTTAAGGATAAAAATGTAATTTGATAAAAATGATAAATATTTTAAGCAAAAGTCAAAGAGAGGAAAATTAAAAAGAATAAAATACAAAATTAAGGGTAAAAATGTAATTTGATAAAAAAATTGACAAATATTTTAAGCAAAAGTTAAAGTGATAAAAATTTAAAATGAAACTTTAAAATATGACATATGTTATAATTTCCTTTGGTTTAATTATTTTAAGATTGGTTTATAAATATAAACTATCTTACGGAAGCATTGTTTATACCAAAATTAAATTGAATTTAAATAATTTAAATAATTACATAGAATTAGTTTTATATTAATATATTTAATATTTTTATTAATTAAATGATATTTAGTAAATTAAATTATTAATTGATTTTAGGAAATTAATTAGGAAATTAAGGACATGGGTAGATGATATTAAGGCTCTATTCAGCAATTTTAGTTATTTAAGTAGTTGTTAGCTGTTTTGTTAGCTATTAGTTGTTTTACTAGCTGTTAGTTGTTTGATATTAGATGTTAACGATTAGATGTTTATATAATAGTTTAAAGATTTTATGTTCGATAAAAAAGCTGTTGGACTATTATTAAACATGAAATTACAAAAAAGAACATTTTCAATATAATTTTGAATGAAAGCATATATATATATATATATATCAAATATTAATTTTGTTATATAAATTTCAAATTTCATAATTTTTAATTTATATTACAATATGAATATCATTTAATCCTCGGTCTAATTAATTGAAAATCAACTAAAAATGTTTCCATTTACTTCAAAATTGCTTTGAAATCAAAGCCACAAAAGACATGATAATTACAAAATAATATGTGTTATATAAACATAAAATAATAAAAATATAAAAACATTCATGTATAAGATATTGAAAGTAATAATTAAAATCACAAACACTTGGGATACCAAAGATAAATCATCAGCGATTTGATTACATCAAATATGTTTTTATATTATTTTCATTATTCATAAAATAAAGCAGATAAATTTCAACAAATATTCTAATTATGAATTTGATTTTTATTTTATTGATAATCTTATAAATATTTTAAAGATTTAATATATGATATTGATCAATCAAAAACTCAATTCAATACAACTTTAATTTAAAAATAAAAACATATAATTAAAATCACATACATACCTTGATTCGATGATTCGATTAACTTGAAATAATAATAAATGATCTTGAAAGGAAGATTAGATGGTAAGTTTTTCTAAAAAGTATGACGACAATTGTTTAAGGATAGAAAATTGTGTGTTTTCTGTATTTTATGAAAAAGTATGATGACAATTATTTTTCTAAAGAGAAAGACTAAGTTTTTAAATATATTTGAAGGATAGAAAATGTAAAAAAAATTCCAACTAAACGTTAGGAGTATTAACTTTTCATACTCCACTCTTTTAACCTCTAACCACTTCCATTAATAATCTATCACCAAACAATAAAATAGAGGTTTAATTTTAATAAACCTCTAAACTCTACTTTCACTACTCTTGCTAAACAGAGCCTAAGCCAGTTATCAATATTTGAGGTCGATGATTTTAAAGAAGGATAAATAGTGAGTGAAAAAAGGAAAAGGGACACAATCATCAATCAAGAAAATCACTATAAGCAAATTATATTCTAGCATTTATTTTCTTTATACAACCTTTTGTTTTATTTTATTTTATAGAATGCTTACTTTAATTTGTATTGTCTTATTTATTCATTCATAGATGCGTTGTTTTTAGCATTGTTTTATTTCTTAAGCTTAATTCTCTAGCACAAGCAAATAAGATATCCATAATTTTTTTGATTAGGAATCAATAGACATAAATAGTTTGAGAATACTTAAATGCTCTAGTATACTTGTAACATAAAAATCATATGAATAAAAATAATGAAAAATTATTTAACAGTTATAGAAGGTAAACACAGTTTTCTTGAAAAAAAAATAAAAAATATATATTTTCTAAATACATTAAAATGGTTAGAATTGATAAATAATAACATAAAATATATTTACTTTAATATTTCATTGTTAAACACTTTAATCAAAAGGGAAAAGGGAGTTAACAAAACTACATTATGAAGAGGTTAATCATGAACACTTTTAATGATTAAGTCTTTGATAAATTATGATATCAAACTAGCATAAAAGAGATTGATTCTTAAATCCTTAACTTTTAACTCTATTTAAGATTATTCAACATTATTTTATTATTCATTTCTCACTTTAATCTCTTTTCTCTTCACCTTTGCAAATATTTTCATTTGATTCGTAATTATGATTTCTTTCAATTGTATTCATCTAAATCAATAAATCCAAATTATAAACAATTTAGAAAAGAAAATAACAGAGAAGAAGAGGGTGAAGATGGCAATCTCAAACCAAAAATGGAACAAAATTTGAAAGACAATGGAAAAGAAGACAAAAGTGAAAAGTATCTAGAAGATAACTTTTAATTGGATTATTGTGAAAGGTCAAAGTTTGAAAGAGAATACAATACACTCAACAAATCCAAAATCTTTTATGTTCTTTCCCAACTTTATTTGGTGGGTGAGAAATTTGATTGTTTGTACTTTGACATGTCGTAAAAATGATTTGTGGGCCAAACTTTATTTTTTTAAAAATCAATTCTTTATATAAATATTTAATAGGTTAAAAAAATCAATTAATCATTGTCGAAATTCATCCACTGCGATAGATCATCGGTAGGTAGTGAGGCCGGCAGAGGATAAGCACCGGCGATGAAGTGATTATTGGAAATGTTGGAATTAGCTTATGATTACATTTATTGTCTGTATATAAAACATTGCGTCCAAATCAATATGAACTGATTACATCATCTCAAACTAATATTCATATCCAAATTCTTATACTGCCAAATAGTTCTTCTTTTTCTTTTTAAAGATAATGGTAATCAACAATATAAAAAGTAGTTCTTTTCAAATCTGTCAAAAACATTGAAAATATTTTATAAATGGTATTTTTCAAAAATTAAAAAATTAACAATTTTTTACAAAATATTTATAAAAATAAAATTTTAAAACTTAATATATGTTTATTTTAAATTGGTTTTAATTTGCAGAAACATTTTCTTTATATCTATTTCAATCCTTTATAAACATACATTTTATTAGTTTAATGACTAATGCTTTAATCGATTAGCCTCAATTTTTTATATCAAAATATTGCATTTTAATGCTATTTTTTTCGTTTAAATACCTTAAGTTTTCAAAAATGATATCAATAAATTTCACATAATTCAAAGAATTTATTTGTATTAAATACTATGGAGGTAAAATAATTAAAGAAAAATAATTGGTAGAACTTTATGATAATTTATTTTAATTTAAATTTTAATAAAATAATATTTATAATTATAATATGTAATTATACATGTTATATTTTGATTTTCCTTACTTTTTGTTAATTGACATTTTATTGCATATATTATTTATAAATAATACTTATTCGATTTATCATTTATTATAATTTATTTTTATATAAAATTATAAATTTTATAGATATTAATATTTACAATAAATTAAAAGTACTATATGACATATATATATATATATATATATATATATATATATAATTTAATTAAAATAAAAAATAATATGATTATTTATTATTTTAAACTAAAGAAACTATTTCTACCATAAATTAATTAATTTTAATTAATTAAAATAATTAAATAATTAAATAATTAATTCTATATTAATTTATTTAATATTTTTATTAAGGAAATGATTTTTAATTTTCAGACATTAATTAATTTATAGGTCTAAGTTGGATGATATTTAATTTTTTGGACCATTAATTAATTTAACAAGCTTAAATTAAATGGTTTCTATCAAAACTAAATTGATTTTAATTAATTTAAAAATAAATAAATAAATTTAATATTAATAAATTTAATATTTTTATTAATTAAATGATATTTAGTAAATTAGGTCATTAATTGGTTTAATAGGCTTAAATTTCCTAGAAATATGGGATAGAGGTAGTTATCACATTGGTTACGAAGGAAGTGCAGAAGGTGAATACCTGATAGTTATCAATATTTAGAATGACGGTTCTATAAGAGGATAAATAGCAAAATGGAAAAGGAGAAGTGGACCAACAATCGACAGTCAACAAAAATCACTGTGAACCAAATTTCTATCTAGCTTTACTTTACCTAGTCTTTGTTTATTTTTAGACAACCTTTCTTTAAATTCAATCATCCTTTTATTTATTTATTCATCATACATTCTTGTTTAGCATTAGTTAATTTCTTGAGCTTAATTCTCTAATACAAGCAAATTGGAGATCCACGATTGTTTTAATTAGAAGTTAGAATGTGCACATAGTTTGAGAATACTTAAATTCTCTAGCATGCTTACAACATAAAAATCACACGAACATCTTTTTTGACATGCCTAGTGGGACCCATTGATGATGCCTGTAAGAACCAGCAGTAATTTGAGAAAAGAAATTGTTTCTAAATCTCAGGACTTGGGAGTGCTTGCTGCCGCAGCAGGGGTTTTAGCTTTGATGGAATAAATTGAGTAAGGGGAATTTCTCCAAGATGTAGAAGTGAAGGAAACTACATAGGCCTCCCCTGTGGCCGTGCAGTCTTTAAGAGATGAGCAATTCTATGCCAGGGCAATATTAGTTATAAGGAGTTTTATAGAGGAAGCCTTTAGGAAACTAGCCTAAGAAATTGCAAGTTTCATGAGGGATGCTAACAAAGATTTGACTAAGTCAGTAATGGATGCAACTAAAACTATAGAAACTACTGGCAAGACAATTGTTGTAGTAAGTAGAAGAGGTCGATTCTTTTAGGAGCAAACAGGCCTCTAAAGAGATCGAGGGGCTGGGGGAAGTCCCTCATGTTAGCATTGGTATTGGGGAAATATATCAATCATCCTATAAGAGGGAGGAAATCTACGTTCCCCTAAGAGAATATATTCAAAGCCCGAGGGGCAGTGTAAGGGGAAGATCATTTCCCTCACCACAGCCTATGCCAGTTAATGTTGACACCATGAGAGAAATGGTGTAGGAACTATATGGACCTGGTTTATGATAAATAGGGCATCTAAAGTTTCATAAACCATATCCTAATTTTATGGATAGAGAAAATTCTTATCCTAGGGGTTATAGGATTCCTGATTTCTCCTTCTTTACAAGAGAAGATAAGCAATCAACTATTGAGCAAGTTGCCAGATTTACCATTCAATATGGTGAACTGGCAAATTATGAAAACTTTAACTTTTTTAAGTTACGTCTATTTCCTAACTCTTTAACAGGGGTAACTTTTACATGGTTTTCAATATTGCTTAGGAATTCAATATGTACCTAGTAGAAAATGGAAAGACAGTTTCATACACAGTCTTTTAGAACTCAGCTAAACGTTTGTATGGCAGAGTTATCTAAACTGACATAAAGGCTTGGGGAATCTATTGATTATTTCATTACAAGGTTTAAAAAGCTAAGAAATCGATGCAAGATTTTTTTGCCAGAAATAGAGTTTATGAAAATGGTTCAGTATGGGCTAGACATTAAGCTTAGAAAGAAATTCCAATGAATGAAATTTCATGATTTCTATGAGATGATAACCAAGGTGTCAGAATATGAGGAGCTGCTAAAGGAAGAAAATCATAAAAGGAAGGCAACCATGTGAATTTATTGTCAAGAGGTCAACCAGGATGTGGCTGTGATTGATTTGATTTCCATTAACTCATATATTTGCCCACTACTAATGAAGCCAACAAAAGAGAAGAAAAAGTCTCAATCTCATAACAATCAGTAGTCATTTAATGTAGGAAAAACTGATGAGATTTTTTATTTCCTCCTTAAGGAGAATTTTATCAAATTACTAGCTGATCACATTATTCCTAGCAAGGAGGAACTCAAGGGGAAGTCATACTGTAAGTATCACCATTCTTGGACTCATTCAACTAATGCATATTGGGGTTTTAGGAATATGATATAGGATTGTATTAATAAGGGAATTATGAAGTTCTCTGAAAAGCCAAATGTAATGATGGTGAAGGAAGACCCATTTTTCCTAGTGGCAACAATGAATGCTACAACCATAGATCTCGGAAAGGTGATAAATAAAAAAGATATTGATAGAAATGAGAGGGTGCTTTCTAGAACTTCCCTAGGCATGGATGGATGTTATAGAACTTTGGTGAAAGAACTGAAGACAAGATTAGGTGGTTAGAAGACCAGCTGAGGGATCTCAAGTTGGAGGTTGAAAGGAAGAGGGAAAACATTGAGATTTACAAGAAGAGGTTGGAGCCAATGATTAAAGACTACAAGAGCTATAGAAGAACTAAGTCAAAATTTCAAATGAACCAACCTAGGTTCATAATTCTCCCAAATCCAAGGGAGAGCAGTAGTAACTTCTTCAATATAAGAAGTTTCCCCAACCTTTGACTCACACACAAAAGAGGAGACTGCAAAGGAGGAACTTAGCTAAGAAATACAAGGCTGTGGGAATTCATAAGGTAGCAAAATGCAAGGGGTAATAAGGGGAAGCCAAATTGGAAATGATTGATGAACTTGGAGCAGAAGGGGGAAATCAAGGAAAAGATGTCAAACTTAAAGTGAAGTTTGGTAGGAAGTTGACTGAGAACGATATAGAGTCCATTGAGAGTGGTGAAGATATAAATGACACATTTATGGTAGGTAAAATTCATATTCCTTTTAGTTGTACCACTTCCTTTTTGTTATAGCTAATGAATTTTTAATAGTAAAATGAAAATGGAATAGAAGTAAAAGGGAAAGTGGAGGAAGATAGACAAAATGAGAAAGTATACACACTTGGGGTGATAGGAGCAAACAAGATTTCCACTTCTAATGCAATAAGTATAGTCACTATTCAAGCTAGACGTCTTAGGCAGCCTAAACAAGTGGTGCTAAAGAAACCTTTCGAGAAGATGATGAGACATATTAAGCCATTGTATATTTAGACATATCTCAATGGTAAACCAATTTTCAGAATACTAGTTGATAATAGATTAGCTGTCAATATAATACCTTCAAGGATGCTTTAAACCTTGGGGAAATCCATTGAGGATCTCATTTTAAAAGATGTTTTTGTGTCTTCTTTCACAAAAGAGTTGACTACGACACTTGGGGTTTTGCCTGTGAAGATAACAGTTGGACTGAAGACATCTTTGTCTACCTTCTTTATGATGGACTCATTTGCTAACTACAAGGTGCTTCTTAAAAGGGATTAGATTCATGCTAATTGGTATGTACCATCCTCACTTCGTCAATTTCTTTTATTTTGGAAGGCAGATGATGTAGAAGTAATTTAGGTAGATAACAAACCTTTTGGTGCTCACGTAGATGCGATCAAAGCAGTATATTATGATGTTAATCTAGATCCTTTCAAATTTATAAGGTAAAATAAAAGGGGAAATCCTAAGTCAGTAGTAGCAATAAGCACTAGTAGCAAGTTACAAAAGGCTACAGTGACAACCAAATCAATGGAGATCGTGACATACAAAAGGCTGATTTTGAGGGTTACTGTAGATAAAATCCATGATTGATTGTACTATTGAAGAAAGGACAGTTGCTACTACTGCCATTTTAAAAGTAGCATTGCAAAACATGGAGGAAGAGGCTTTTGATGATGAGATAGGTGTCTGTGTTACTGAATCCATCCTAAAAAAAGAGCCTTTTGAAGATATATATGAAGTATAATGGGAAGATCTTGAAGTAGAACCATCTAGGCTAGAGGAAGTAAGAGTTGGGGTACAAGATCCCCTTGAAGAAGTTAACCTTGGGACATTTAAGGAAATGAAAATAACTTATGTGAGCAGCAACCTAAATCTAGAATTGAATGTAGGAATAATGGCTAGAGGAAGTAAGAGTTATTGTTGTAAAAAAGAATGGTAAATTAAGAGTGTGTGTTGATTTTCTTGATTTGTATGCCACCACTCCTAAAGATATTTATGTCATATCAATTATTGACATGTTAATTAATACTACTGCCAATCATGATATATTAACCTTTTAGGATTATTTTGCTAGTTACAACCAAGTGCCCATTACTGAATTTGATATTACTAAAACTGCTTTTAAATGTCCAAGGGTAATAGGTACCTATGAGTGGTTGGTGATGCCCTTTGGCCTTAAAAATGCCAGTGCCACCTACCAAAGGGTTATGAATTTAATTTTTCATAACTTAATTGGTAAGACAATAGAAGTATATATTGATGACATAGTAGTCAAGTCAAAAATAGAGAAAAAATATATAGACCATTTAAGAAATGGATTTGAAAGATTGAGGAAATATCAATTAAAGCTAAACCCACTTAAGTGTGCCTTAGGGATAAGAGCTAAGAACTATTTAAGAGACCTGGTATATCAAAGAGGAATTGAGGTTGATTAGAATAAAGCAAAGACCATCATAGGAGCAGCTACCCCAAGCAATAAAAAGGAACTACAATAATTCTTAAGAAAATTCAATTACCTAAGGAGATTCATTTTAAATTTGGTAGGAAAGGTGAAAGAATTTTCCAACTTGTTAAAATTGAAGAAAGGAGATGAGTTCTTATAGGAAGAATATCATCAAGCTACATTTGAGAGGATCAAAGAGTATTTGACTAAGCCTCCTATCTTAATGCCTTCTAAAGATGGCTATCCTTTGAAGCTTTACATTTCAGCTACTTATAATTCTATAGGGTGCCTGCTAGCATAAAATAACTCTATAGGTCATGAGCAAAAAATCTATTATTTAAGTAGGGTGATGAATGATGTAGAGACTAGGTGCATGCCTATAGAAAATTTATGTTTAGCTCTTTATTTTACTTACACAATATTAAGACACTACATGATTATATTTAAGGTGTACATAATATCACAAAAAGATTTAATTAAAAACATATTATCTAGAGCAATGATTAGAGGTAGAATTAGGAAATAACACTGGCATTGACAAAGTTTACAATGGCTTACCTTCCCCAAAAGGTAGAAAAGGTCAAGCCTTAGTAGACTTTTTAGCTGATCATCCATGTGTAGAGGTTGAAAGGGAAAAGAAACCTAATTTAGGTTTTTTTCTCTTAGAAAAAGTGCCTTGGACATTAAAGTTTGATAGCTCATGTATTAAGAAAATAGCTGAGGCAGGAGTCATCATCATTTCCCCAAGTGGAACCAAGACCACCATGTCTTTTAATCTGAACTTCAACTATACCAATAATCAAGCAAAATATGAAACATTTGTTATAGGCTTGGAGATATTAAAAGAGTTGGGTGCGAAAGAAGTACGCACCATAGGAGACTCACAGTTAGTGTTAAGATAGCTTGTTGGCGAGTGCAAGTGTAATAGTATATTACTGCCTCCTTATTATACAGTTGTTAAAAGAGTTTAAGGAATTCTCTTTTAACCATGTGCCAAGGTAGTAGAACTGGGAAGCTAATAAGTTAGCTGTTACACCCACATTAGAGACCCTAGGAGTTATGCGTTTATGCACGTGATTGAGTAGATGAATGGTAGGATTTCCATATGTATCTGTGATGTATTGGAATGCATGATGATGGTTTGATGCTTACGTATATGTGTTGCTATGTATGATTCTATGTGGTTGATTGTATGTCGTCGCTTTATTGGGAAGCGTGTCTTCTCGGTTGGATGAGGGACGGCTTGTGTATGTATGGGGTATTTTGGTAATTATACCGTTTAGGGTTATTATTAAATACAGATGAGTTTGGCTTGCCAAAAGGCAGGTGTGTGATTTTA
>CANYBF010560835.1:0-15030 GCA_948192965.1 Dalechampia spathulata | reverse complement strand
GCTAACCATGATGTATGACCTAAGTATAGTTCCGTAGTGGACATACTTGAAGGTATTTATGTATGTAGGTAATCGCCTGCGCATTAGTGGTACAGAGGTTTGCTTTATATTGTGCTTGTTCATTTGCTTATTATTTAAGATTATAGCACTACTGAGTTTTATACTCAGCGTTCGTCGTTTGATGGACGCAGGTTTTGTGGCAGAGTAGAGAATGCGGATCCCAAGGCAACCATTCAGCAAGGTTATGTGAAGACAGGGACTTAGGGCAGTAATTAAGTATATGTAATTCATTACTTAGCTTTTAGTAGGCAGTGCTTGTAAATAGCTATATATGTTTATTAGTGTATCGTGTCATGCTTTGCATTTATTTTGTCTGTTTGCCCTTGCTCAGGAGTTCATGCATGCTTGTATGAATGTATGCCACGCTGCACACTGGTTCACCACTAAGGCAGGTTGGTACCCATACGAATGCCTAATGGTTCGAAATAGGACGTATCCCTGGTAGGGTATGTGGCAGCTTTCCCGAGGTACGGTCATTGCGTATGCTACGGGAGCATGTTCCTCCAGGTATGGGCTGGGGTGTGACACTATTGGCTTGTTTCTATTGCCGGAAGACTTGTATCAAGTCTAGGCTCGTCGTTTTACCTTGTGTTTGATTCATTGAGATGTGTTAAATGAATGATGATTATTATGATGCTTGGATTGGTGCTTTCTATGCTTACTGGTTTGACGAATTGATGTTAATGTCATGCTATCATGCATGACAATGAATAAGGAAGGAAAGATGAGTGAAAAGAAAGAAAGCATGAGGGCAGAGCTCAGCTCTAGGCACACTGGATCAATAATGAATGGGATTCCTTCGGGAATCATTATATAAATATTCTCCTGAGATGAGAGATGGATAAAGAGTGCAGGGCACTCAACAGATAAATAGCCTCCTACGGGAGATGAGTACTGGTACCTATCGGGATCCAGTGTGTGCGACAGGAATGTGCACATTTACAGGAAAACAAGAGTGAATGAGTGAAAGAGGAATGAGAGTGAATGCGAGACGTATTGGCATTTGCATTGCATATGATGTTTATGATGAATGGCTATATTGTTTATGATTGCTTGTATGTGTTTCTAGCACCACTGAGTTTTATCTCAGCGTTTGTCATTTGATGAACGTAGGTTCAGAGCCCACATGGGAGCCATCAGGGAAGGATTAGGGGACGTCAGCAGAGACGAACTGATCTCTATTCGGTACGGGACTCCTGAGGCATACTCCAGCTTCTTTTGGTCGTGTAGCTAGGGTGTGGCAGTAGTTATGCTTGTATTGTACAGTTATGTACTTTTGTATAGCTTTTGGTGGTTTTATTGTATACACTCACTGTTGTATAACAGGTTTTATTTATATGCAATACAGTATGGTTTGCATGCCATGCGATTGAGTGTATGTTTAATTGATCCCGGGTGATTGTATGTACATCACGTTGTTTCCGCCGCACAACTATCATTAGGCTTAGAACGTGTCCCCATACGACGTCTATACGATGTATCCCTGGTAGTACAGGCACTGGTCTTCTTCTGGGGGCCGCTGTTTGTACTACGGGAGCATGTCCGCCTGGGTATGGGCCGGGTGTGACAAATCCACTCTCTTAGCTTTGGTTATGGAAGAAAATGGAAGAAGAGGAAGAAGAAGAGAAGGAGAGGCGTATGACATGAAGAAGGAAAAGGAATTTGAGCTAAATTAAGGGATTTTGACTAAATTAAGACCTTAGGTACACCATACTTACCATACACCTTCATACATTCAATCACACCCTCGTATTTACTATTTCCATACTTTTTTTTTAAATATCCAAAATGACAATATGCACTTAATTAAATCAATACCAACTTTATTTCTTATTTTACCCGCGTAATACATCTCGTATCACTATTTAAATATGAATACATGTATCGTATAAATTCATCATCTTAACATCTTTTCCTTCTATATCACATATGCATTCAATCTTATTGTCATTTACACACCCATACTACGAGGCCTATGTGTACGGATGTGACATCAAATGTCCAACTAGTAAGAGTAGCCATGTTATCATCATTTTCCCCTTTAGGCTGTAAATTTAGAAGAGCTTGTCGTGTTTATGTGGAATAAGGATTTTTTAAACAAGCATGCATGTGACTTTTAAGTGAAGATGTACCATTCCTTTTTGAGTGACAAGCAAATACTTTATCATAATAATGACATTTAGCTTTAATCACCACATCTTTTTCATCCCGGATTCTTTCAAAGTGATCTCACACAGTTGACCTTGATTCCATTGCTTTCTCGTTTTCTTTGATCGAGTATCCGTTGTGCTCGATGGTTCGGTTGAAGTAGGTTGTTGAGTGTTAGCAGCAGGACCAAATTCATTATTACTTCCAATATTTATTTCATCTTCTTGTGATTGAGACATCTGAAATAATCATGTATAATATTAAGTTAATAAAAATGGAATTCTCATGTATACCAATCAATATAATCATGTAATTATGTATAACTTCCAATCAATAATATTCCAAAGCATACCAAAGCATGTCATCAAAATATCATATGCAATACAACCTTTGCAACATATAATTTTTAGCTACTGTTAAAACATACCAAAGCATTAACAAAGTAGCAAAGTTAAGACATGCTAAAACATAAACATGTAATAACAACGATACCAAAGTAGCAGAGTTAAGACATGCCAAATTACTAGTTTCAAATATTCATTAAAAGACTAATATTAACATTTATAATATTACTAGATCCTTTCATTAAATATTGATATTATTGAATAATTGTCTTATTATGTAACTGAAAATACATATTTATAATATTTAGGAAACTTTCGATTGCTGTATCGTAGATAAAAATTCAATCACGGGTATTTTTGCACATTTATAAATTCCAAAAAAAAATATATGATTTTTGCCGTATGTACTCATACTTCCATTTAATTATTTATTATATTATAATGTTAGACGGGATAATGTGAGGGCAAGACTTGGTTCCAAAGTTCACCGATTAAGCTTCTTAATCAACTATTGCCACGTGATTGATGCCACTAATTATCTTACATTTGTAATTACGAAGGCTTGTGAAGAAGGTAGGGGATGTTGTCTCCTTGCGAAGGAGATTTATTCTTAAGAAAGAAAAAAGAATGGAAAACAATCTTACCTGATGGATTTGAGAAATAAGATATATGATTACTGCCCAAGCTTCACCTTCCGCTGGTAATCTCTCCTCAGGATGGAAACTTAAGAAGCATTGATTTTAATTTTTAAGGAAAGATAGAGAAGGAAGAAAGAATTTAGGGTTGGGGAAATTGGCGCTTCTTTTATCTGTTGGTATAGGTTAAGGTTATTAGGTTTTACAAAATTGAAGGGTTCAAACTCAAAACGCAGTGTTTAAAAAATTGGTTCATAAAAATTTTAAAAAATAATCAGTATAATATTAATCGATCGGTTCGGTTATTTCAGTTTTTAATGAATCAATAACTGAACCGAACCAAAATTTACACTTTTCCATTCTCAAAAACCAAACCCAAACCGAGCATGATAAAACCGAATCGAAATGATTAAATCGGTTCGGTTCGGTATGGTTCTTCAGTTTATACTCCATTTTACTCACTCCTAAATCCATCCACTGATACCACACGCTAGGCAGCTCTTAACCGCAAACGACAGCATCACTTCTCAGGTGGATCTTCTTCATCGGCTGTTGTTCTTGATCCTACCGATCCAGCTACCACTACTATTGCTCCTACTGCTACTGCTGCTCCTTTAGATTCTATTTCTCAGCAGCTTGCCACTATCATTACTCGACTCGACCGCTTGGATACCTTTGAGTATCGTTTCAACCAGATTAATCAGCAGCTTGGACATCTTATGTAGTAGTCTGCCATTTTTTGTCAGCAGCTTGATCAGCATGTTACTGACTTCCATGAGTTTCAGACATCCACCTCCGAGACTCTTCATTCCATCAACATCATGATGGATCCCTTCATCATTCCTCCATCAAGTCTGCCTCCTCCTTAGGACCCATGGTGATTTATTTTTGATGTTGTCAAAGGGGGAGATGTTTTATGATTTTTAGGAATTGATGTTAGTGGAGTTGATTGTTAGATTTTTAGGACTTGATGTTAGTGGAGTTGATTGTTAGATTTTTTTATGTTTGTTTTCATATTATTTTTGATGTTATCATTGTACTGAACATCTTTTGATGTTATATATATATGATGTTTATTCAGTTCATATCATTATCTTATTTTATCTATTTTTATCTAATTAGTGCTATTTGCTGTGATTATGACTAAATTTGATAATGTGTTCTGATTATTTCTGCTTCTGTGATTATATTGACTACATTTCTCCTTTTCTTTGTGTTTATTTGATAACTTGTAATTCCATGGCATGAACTCTAAAACAAAGGAGGAGATTTCCAAAATTTTTCAAATCTAAATTTCATTTCATTGAGTTTTTGCAAATTGAACTTAAATTGATTGCCAACATCAAAAAGGGAGAGATTGTTAGACCCTAGGTTTTGATGTGTGTGCCACGTGTGAATCAATTTAAGTTATTTGTCATTTTTATGTATGAATTTATGTTGATACGGGCATATCTATTTTGGTACGGGCATACCAAATGGCTTAGTTATATGGTACGGCCATACGACTGACTGTACCCAGTTAGTACTATTTGATAGAGCATGGTACGGGCATACCATTGGTTGGTACGGGCGTACCGTTGCTTGCAGGAATTTGGTTTGTGAGTAAACCTTTTTTGATACGGGCGTACCATTGGGTGGTATGGCTGTACGTGAGCTCGCAGGAAAATTGCTTGTCAGGAAACTTGTTTTGGTACAGGCGTACCAATGTTGATATGACCGTACTATATTTCCCTCCTATTTTTTCAAATAGATATTTAAATCCATACGGGCGTACAAAAATAGGTACGACCATACACGACTTTAAAGAAAGATTTTAAACCTTTTCTAATGGCTATTTTTTACATAGAACTTTCATATCTTTATCTCTAAAGGCTAGTTTTATAGAGCAATTATTCCATTAAGTATTGATTGTCAAGAGCAAGTAAGTTTACTTGTATTTTATGTTTCTATCATTTGTAAACTCTCATTGATTGTATTCCCACTTGTGAAAGCTAAGGTTTGCTTTAGTGGGTTGGTATGTGATTAATGCTTGAGCATTAAATTGTAATTGAGAGTTTGTGAGGTTGATTTTGTAAAGGTTTCAGTGTGAGCCTGGAAAACACTGGGGTTTTGGATTCATTTGTAGAATCTCAATTGTATTTGATTGAGATTTAGTGGAACCCTAAGTCGAGACTTAGAAGAAGTGGATATAGGTAAGAGTTAGAGCCGAACCATTATAAACCTACACGTGTTGCCATTTCCGCAAGGGATTTCACTTAGGTTTGGAGTGAGGAAAATCAATTAGTCCTAATATCAATCAATGGCAAAGTCCCCAAAAATGAAAATAGTCGACGACTTCGGAACGTATTGCTAAGCATGTAACAAAAGTGCATTGGACAAGAAGTATGAAACAATAACAAGCTAAAACCATCTTCATCTTTGCCATGAAAACAAGCAGGACTTACTAATAAGCTTTCCAAAACTTAAAAGCTCTTATATACGTAGGTGTGTCGACTAGAGAATTAACACTATCCTTTTGTCTTGATATTATGACAAGAATTATCATCTAAGCAAATGCATTGCATATCATTTTCTTCTCAATAATATTACAAACATATACATTCAATGATCAAGGATAAAAATTTTATTATAAAAATAATATATAAAATAATATAATTTTAGTTAAAATTATGATTTATAATATAATTTAAAATAATATATATAATAATATAAATAAAGTTACGTGTTATAATAGAATTTTATTAAAATTAAAATGGAATATTATTATAAAATTTTGAATGATATATTTAATAACAATATTTTATTAAAATTAAAAATATTAATAAAAGATTATAGAAAATAATATAAATAATTAATTAAATAATTAATACTAATGTAACATAATTCTAATAATTTTATAAATCTAATACTTAAACAAGATCATTCTTGAATGATTTTTGAATGAAATTTGGTTAGTTAGATTATGAAGAAATTTTTGCATGATTTAGACTTATCATATAAGATTATAAATTTATTAGTAATATAATGATATATGTTTATTTTTATTAAATATTAAATATTTATTAATTATTATTTATATATTAATAATTAATGATAACTATATTCAATTAATGTAAAATTAATAGATATTTAATATTTGAATATAAATCAATATATATTATTATATTATTAATAAATTCATAGATAATAAATCTATATTATATAAAAAAATTTTGTAGATTATGTTTAAATATATGCTTTTAAATTTTAATGGGTTTAATTAGTGTCCAATTAATAGAAAAATCTAATACGTTTATAAAATAAGTTTTTATTAATATATTTATTATTATATTTCATAAAAATATTTTAATTTTAATCCAATTGGTATTCAAATCGATTTTTTTAATCAATTATATTTATTTTTTAAAAAAATTACATTTTATTGTCTTTATTATCATTTCTTAGATTAAGAAAAGGGCAAAAAAAAAAAAAGGAAAAAGAATAGGAAAACGAAAAGACAGCGAAGACTGCCTGATTGACTCCGATTCGAACCGCATTAATAATCTTTTCTTCTTCCTCTCCGATGTCTCCCAAACCCTAACATATTTCAAAATCTTCTCGTCTCTCTCTTCATTTTTCTATTCTTACCTCATTTCTTTGCTTCTTTTTGTTTTTCCCCTCATTATTATTGCTAATTTCTACAGCAAATGAGGTTAGGGTTTGGTTTTATTAGTATTGTTATTATAGCATTAGCGGTGCCGTTTGAATTTATACAGCGGATTACTCCTTTCATTATTTAGAGTTTCGTTTTTTTTTTTGTATTGTTTTCTCATGGCTGGAGATTCCACTGGTCGCGTCACTATTACTCTCGGTCGTACTGGTCAGGTATTTTATTTTTTTATTCTTTTTGATATGTTAATGATTTTTTAAAAATGTTTTACATCAATTCAATTGACTTTTATTTTTTCCGATTGTGCTTTGTTGCCGATTAGCTGTTGGGAAAACTGTAAATATGTTTTTGCATGTTTTAATCTATTGGATATTGGATATTCATTTCAAGTTTTTATTTGGAAAATAGGTTGTAATTGTTAAATGTTACAGGTGGTAAAAAGAGCTGCGGCTGTATTAGATGTTGAGTATGGTGATCATTCCATGCAAGCTGCTGGAAGTAAGCGTTCTGTTAGAGATAGATTAGGAGCTAATTTCGACAATAAAAGGTGCATTTTCATTTTCCTTCTGTTTGGCATAACTTTGAATCTTAATTATTGATAAGTGTATAATTATGTAAGACTGTGTTCAACTGCGGCAATTGTTAAAATACTGCTTCAAGTGTTCAGATTTCAGAGTTCGCATAAAATGAAAATCGGTTGTTTTTGTAATTGGTTTACATTGTGGATGACGGAATTATTTTCAAAGTGCTTTGGTAAGTCTTAAAAAGTGCAGTAACTGAATTCTTTTTGATGAATTATAACTCATGGCAAGCTCACGGTTTTTAGAATTCTATATTTGATTCTTTCAAAAAAGAAGCATTTTGAACGACTCTGAAAGAAACGAAGTCATGCCAAAAGTGTTTTTTTTTTTTTAGAAACTGATTGAATTGATTTCTTGTCGATTTATTCCAAAAAATTATGTCCTGTCAATAGTGTTTTTGTTCCATATTTTTGCGATGGTGTGTTTGTACCTAAAGAATGTTCTTCCATTGAGGTTGCTTGCAAAATCTGATATCTGTACCTTTTTATCTTCCATCAGGCAAAGAGGAGAAAGTTACCTGACAAGATTGAATTCTAACGGTGTGGAAGGTAATAAAGTTGTTTTCTAGCATTTATTACTCTCTTAGTAATTCTTATTTAACATTGGGAAGTGACCTTGTTGTTTTGAATAAGCAAAGATGCTCGCATTGGTAAGGATGACCTTAGGTTGAAACTCATGCAAAAAAATGCATCTAGAAGAGCTGCAAACAACTATGAGCAGAATACAATGGACCTCCGAGGGAAGTTGTCCAGGACCGTGCCACCACCATCTAGGACTGTTCAGCCTCCAGGCCCATCACTTGGTACTGTTGATACTCGGCAACGCTTACCTGGTCCAAAGGATCCTAGCATCTTGAGTCGAATTCCTTCTACAAGAAGTGTAAATGATTCGCAATTGATGGATTCTTCAAGAAATTCTTATTCTCCTTGGACTTTGGATCACATAAGGAGCAGATCTCCAGATAGAATTATAGGTAGTTCTAGGGCTTTATCCCCTACCAGACACATAGAAGATGTACAAAGAAGGCCGCTAAGTAGGACATTTGATGATGCTAGGGCAATACCGTATGTGAACAAGGATGTGTTTGATGCTCAAAGGCCTGTGAGTGGTTCCACAGCCTTCATGGCAAAACCTGTATTGCCTTCTGTATCTTCAAAGCCTGCTGCACCTGTCCTAGGCCATCTTCCTCCTCCAAGTGGCATTCTACAGAAGAGCTCATATGTGGTACAAGTTTTATGGTCCTTTTCTTTTTCACACACATAAATCAATTGGCACAGATGTTTACATTTCAGAATTTTATGTGCTTCAGAATTTTACTAAATTGTGCATTCTGAATGGATTGTAAATTATATGAAGTGTTTTCTCCGTCCTGTTAACTATCTGCATGCATCAAATCATTCACTTAAGAGGAAACATAAAATATTCTTTTACTATTGAGAACTGTTCTGAGGACCTAAAAATATCTTAAAGCCATCTTACGAAATGAAGGAAATCTTGGGCTTGTTTCACTGGATTAACTTTTTGATGACCATATAAAAGAAAGGTTTTTATGAATTTATGTCCTTATTTGGTTGATCTGAGTACTATTGCCTGGAAACAATACAGCACTGCAATCTTTGGTGCCGTGTAGATTATCTTCACTTACATTATGGCATCACTATTCATCAATTTTCCACTTGCGCTTAAGTGCTTAGATAGTTTGAACTTATACGATTTTTATTGAGTTATTACTTCTGGTGGCTTTGACAAACATTCTATAGCATGTTTTTCAGAGATTTGTGCTGACATAAGAAATTTTACAACCTTGTAGGGTGAAGAACAGACTATTGAAGGCTTGTTGCATTCTCTGGGTTTGGGGAAATATGCAATTCTTTTCAAGGCAGAAGAAGTATGTCATGTTCATGTTTCTTGCTCTAATGAAATGGTGTATGGAAAGCGTTGTCTTTTTTCCATTCTTAGTCTTATTTGTCTAGGCTCGACTGTTTCTGGTTGAAGCATGAAAAATGAATAAGTCCACATTTGACCTGTATGGACTAGGTTTAATAGCATCAAGTGATTTGTGGTCCTTGGGTTGGCTATCCTTTTTTTGTCATGGCGTTTTGTTTTACAAGTTATGAAATGTCAATAGACTGTAATTTAGATGAAATCTGAGAAATTGCAAGGTTTAGATTCTGAATTGATATTTTTCTTAATATCATGTCATGAAGATTTTGGTGGGTTTGTGATGTCACATGTTTTAGTTTTTTCATAAGTTACTTGGAGAAAAACTAGAGGAACAAGCATACATAGTTTTCCCTTTTCTACGCATATGCATGACATTTTTTCAGTTACATCTACGTAGAATCTAATAAAATAAGTATTATAAATGAAAAGAAGCGATCTTCTGCATTTCTTTGGTTCATTAAATTGACCATCTTTGTGATTGAAACAGGTGGATATGACTGCATTGAAACAAATGGGGGAAGGTGACCTTAAAGAGCTAGGAATACCTATGGTAATAAAGTCCTTCTCTTCTTGCAGTTATCTTGATTTTTGCATTCCCAAAAAGGCACCTTATTTTAGAAAGTCTTCCAATTTTTGTATCCTGCTGTAGTAAGTCTAATGGAGGAATATTTTTTTCTTAACATTGTTACTTCTTTTGTTTTGGTCTTCCTCCATTTCATTTTAAACTTTCTTATGTATTGAGAGTAGACTTATTTTCTTCCTTTTTGCTTTTGTTTTGGTCTTCCTCCATTTCATTTTGAACTTTCTTATGTATTGAGAGTAGACTTATTTTCTTCCTTTTTGAGAATATGTTATCTTACACAAGTAGACAGTCAAGTAACTGTAGAGGCTGCTGTGTCTGCAATACCTCAATTGTTGCTTCAAAACACTCAAAAACTTCTCATTTCAAGCAAACCAAATTTCCTTCACACTAGCTGACTATATTTTTTTGTTGGAACATAAATTGTGGCTTGTACTGCATTTCTCTTTCAGAATGTTGGATTGTCATTCATAATTGTTGGTTTTCTTGTCCGCCCAAAACATGTGTTGATAGTGAAGGATCTATCCGTTTTGCAGGGACCAAGAAAAAAGATCCTTCTTGCTCTCTTACCCCGGACCAAAAGGCAACCCTGACAATCATGCAAGAAAATAAAGCTGTAATGTGATGACGGCTCTGACACCATCTTTTCCATGAGTCATCACCTTACATTCCTTCACAGGAGTATCTGATTGTCATATTTTTGCATCCAACGACTACTCCTGATCGATATGATATTTGGATGGATCACCGCTAAAATTTTTGACTTGCAATACTTGTTAGGCTGCTTTTCAGGAATGATATGTACGCGAAACTATTTCTGCAGATTGCCATCATGGTAAAATCTGAAATGTAAAGAATTAACCTGAATATCGTCCTTGCATCTTTTGTAGTTTTGGTGGTCGATTGGCGTATAGGACACTTGGGATTGAAGAACACTGCTATAAAGCAGTGGGAGGCTGTTTAATACCAAAGTTTTATGGGTTTGGTATGGCAGGCAGTTCATCGTCGAAAATGGCAGTTTCATTATAAATTGCTCGTCCCCCAATCGTAAGCATGGCTGTTGCTTCAAGTTTTGGCAACTAACTTGGTAACTTGGTACCTTGGTTTGATGTTTGACTCCCCTACTTTTTCAAGCTTTAATAGATAAATTAATGTTTTTTCTAAGACGCATTTAAAAAAAAACAATTTTTAAAAGAATCAAAAAAATGAAACAATTGAATTTAAAAGATAAACAACATTTTCTGAGCTTCAAATGGATTGGGTTGTTTGATACTGTTGGATGTGTTGTGACATGCTTGCAAATCGCAAATATACAAGGCCACTGGATGCATATATATATAAGCAAGGATGTTTTGTTGGCAGGCTTGTAAATTATGTAAGTGCTTCAAACTCACTTTGAGTTAGAAGTCAATGCAAAAGTAACCAAATCAAGATTCAGCTTCAATACTTCAGATTACTATGAATGGTTCGAAAAAGATGTATTTTCAAAAGTATTTTGTAAAAATAGTAAGTGATTTTGAAATTGCTTGATAAGTGGTAATTTTATATAGTAAAAATAACACTTTTGTATAAAATATATTTGTATGAAACCTTCCTTAATCTATTAAAATCTTACATAATTGTTTATAATATATTTTCATCAAGTCTTGTTAAAATCTTAAAACTGTTATTTGTATAAATATTTTTTTTAAAAATCATTATTTACATAATAATTTTAGAAACACTAACATTTTTATTTTTTATTTTTTGCTATTTCTCATAATTTTTCATATTATTATTTGCATGATAATTAGAACAAATAAATTAAAGATATAATCAAATCAAATTGAGAAAATAGATCCCGTACAAACTTATATTAAAGTAAAAATTCTAGAAAAGAATATTCTTCTCATTTTGCAATGTTTGGGGATTTTTAGTTTTGTGAATGTCGCATGGTTAGAGCTTGATAAGTGGAGATGGAGTTTATACAAATAAAACATTATTAATTAAAATCGAGTTCAATTAAATATCCGGTTGATTTTATCTGTTTAATGTTCGAGTGACATTGATGGGTGTATATTGAAAATAAATTTTGTTTCGAATAATGTATTTTGAGAGATATATTGATGGTTTGTTTTGAATTTGTATGTGAATGTAATTTATTGATATTGTTTTAATATTTCTCTGTTAAAATATTTTTATTTATTATATTTAAAATTGGAAATTTTTTAATAATATTGATTTTTATGAAAAATTATAAATTTAATAAATTTTTAAAACTAACATTTTAGATTGGATATAACCTTTAAGAATGTTCAATAATTTAGGAATAATTAGACATTTATCGCTTTTAAATTTAATAAATTCTTTCCTTCCATTCTTTTATTCTCCTCCTACTTATTCTTCAACCTAATTTATATTGATTATACTTTTTAAATTGTTCAATCAATTTTTCTAATTTTTATTATATGATTTAATAATATTTTTATTTTTATTATTTTAATTAATTTCTTTCTATGATAAATATGTTTTTATCAATATATATTATATGCTATATATATTTATCAAGATGTATCATAATATATATTGATAAATATATATATCATATTTTATATATGATGAATATATATTTTATTTATAAATATTTATCATGAAAAGTAAATCAATAATTAAACAATCTAATGAAAAATTATAAATGATAAATGTAGAAGAAGAAGGAGAAAAATCTGAAGAAAAAATATGAAAAAAAAAAGAAAAAAGAAAAAAAAATACAATAACAAATAAATTAAAATTATATTATATAATAAAAATAATAAAAAATTAAAATTAAAAGTGTAAGGAAAAAAATGATAATAGATTTCATTTGAAAAATCCTTATTTTTTAAAAAAAAATTTAAAAATCATGAGAATATTACAAACCAAAAATAAAGAAATCCTTTGAAATATGATGGAACTAAAATTCAAAAATTGATGAAAAGCAAGAAGACATCCTTAATTATATAAATTTATTTATGTAAATTGATATTATAATGTAATATTATGTGAGTGTTTAGGGCAGGTGATTGGAGGGGTGTGTGCCCCAATTTCCAGGAAGCAAACCCTCCCAATAACCCCAAACCTCATTATCATCCCTCTGTATATGGCAATTTTCAAGGCACTCTCATAGTTGTCATGTCCTCTTCCTCACCCTTTCTCTGTTTGTCTTCTTCTTCCCAAATTTTATACCCTTCTCTGTTTGGTTTGTGTGATTTCAATTTTATCTTTTTTGAAATTGTCTGGAAATTGGGTTAATCTTAAATTATTTAATTTAATTTAAAATAAAATAATTGTAATTTACCTCTACAATAATTATTTAATACAAAAAAAAAATTCTAACTCATGTTAAAAGTGAAAACTGACATGAAAATTCCAATTATTAGCAAAAGTTGGAAGGCATGGGATGATTATGATAATTTACAAGTAGTTGGGTACAATGTCTGATTCATCCTAAAAGAAAGTAACTTGAGACTTTGTTTGAAAGATGATGTCTATCTACAACCCTATCAAATTGCTTGGCATATTGTTTTTTGCATTACCATAATAAACAAATAATATTATTAATTAATTAATTAATTAATTAATTAAGGTAATGTTGGCAATCCTAGAAATCATCATTAGTATTCTCTCAAAATCTAGAGAATTTTAATAAATTTATGAGAAAGATGCAAGAAAATTAGATGTATTTGAGTATTATCATGCCCATGTTTCACAAAAAAAAAATTATTAATTTTTAATATTCATTGATTGTTTACGTGTGAATTAATCATTAATGATCGATGATTTATATAATCATGTAAAATTGAAATATTTAAGCTAATAATAATATATTGATATCAAATAATTTAAAAAATTATTTTTAGAAAAGTCAATCTATTTATTTACTCTTTTCTTATTAATAACTTGAAAATAATCATTTTTTAAAAAAAGAACTAAAAATAAAAAGAGAAGTTTAATCCCAAAATCATCCTTTATGTTGTTGGATTCATGACAGTACACATGGGTACATGTGCCCAGCGCAAAAAGGTGCAGGTGAAATTTATATAATCTGGGTACAATCAATAACTTTTCATTTAACTTTTTAACTTTTTCAATTTTATAAATTTTTAAAACTAAATATAATTATTAAAAATATTAATTAAAATAACAATTTTTATATTTAAACAAAATATTGAGATTTATTTAGAAACTTATTTTTTAAAAATATATGTATAATTATAGTTTATAAATTAAACATAATTTCAAATTATTGCGAATCATAATAGATTTATTTGGATCTTATAATTCTTAATTTTAATTTTAATATTAACAAATCATATTTTTGTTAATAATAATATGTATTAATTATTATTTTTATATTTTAGTTTATTTGCATGTATACTAGTTATTTTTTGGATATACAAGACTATTAAAATTGTAATTTTAGGGTAATATGACTTTTCAACCACCTATACCTCAATACTAAAGTGTATGCTTTGTACTTCTATACGATTTTGTTGAACCTTGAGGTCCTTGATTTTAGTTTTAATGTTAAACAAATACTATTTTATGAAAATTATTGAAATTTTAAGTGTTTTAAGTTTATTTCGGGCGTATCGGTGCTCTTAAAAATTTTGTTTATCAGTATTTTTGTATGGTACGGGTGTACAAGAAGTAGTACGGGCATACCGTTTGATTTTCTAAGCCGTACGGGCATGCAAAGAGGCCGTACGGAGTGGAAAAATGTCCATAAAGTTTTGTATGGGCGTACCACTTTATAGTACGGTCATACGCGATGTTTTGACATCATTTTGGAGATGTTTTTTGGGTGCCATTGGGTGTACGGGAAGGCGTACGACCATACAGGTCAAAATATGTATTTTTCAGCATTTTAAAAAAAGTTGTATAACGACTCTATTTTGCATTTAATGCATCCCCAACAATCATATAAGCTTAAAATAGCTTATATAAGTGTAAATTAACCTTATTAAAGGTAGGAAATCAATTTACAAATATTATTTTCTTTGTTAAATACATTTTGATATATTCTTGAAGTATTTTCTTGATTTCTTGAGTGAGGTTTAGTGTGAGCCTT
>CANYBF010560660.1:0-18957 GCA_948192965.1 Dalechampia spathulata | reverse complement strand
CAACCGAGAAGACACGCTTCCCAATAAGGTGACGACACACAATCAACCACATAGAATCATACATAGCAACACATATACGTAAGCATCAAACCATCATCATGCATTCCAATACATCACAGATACATATGGAAATCCTACCATTCATCTACTCAATCACATGCATAAACGCATAACTCCTAGGGTCTCTAATATGGGTGTAACAGAACAACTCATATTCATGAGTTAAAAGTTAAAGCTTCTTGGTCTTCACTTGATTTGTGCCCTGATGATATATCTCCAAAGCATCCCAAATTTGTTTAACGATCATGCAATTAGACACTCTTATATACTCTTCCCTACTAATATCATAATATAATATATTTATAGCCTTTTTATTCATAACATTAACCTTCTTCTCTTTACTATTCCACTTATTCTTAGGCTTCAATGTGGAAATGCCTTCAACTATAGTTGTAGGAGGATTATAATCATTTTCAATAAAGTTCTATGAATCAACTTCATCACTCTCTAAAAATATCTCCATTCGATGTTTCCAATAAGAGTAATCTATACCATCAAAGAAAAGTGGTCTTGTGTAAGATTGACTTTCAATACCTTAAATTATTATTTGATCTTAACTTTAAGAATGTTAATTCTTGAAAGATAGAGCCCAGATTTTGATACCAAATGAAATCCCAAGTAGGCAACACAAGAATTGTAGAGAAGAAAAATGGACTATAAGAAATTTATAATAGTTCGGCCAACAAATGCCTACATCCACTTACCCAAGTAAACAACTTAGGTTTCCACTAATCTTTCAACAAAGATTACAACCCCAGAATCATAATTATAGTAATACTCAAGTATTTTCCTAAAACGCATACTAGACCCTTACATAATGTATTTTCCTAAGGCTCATACAAAAACTTTACTCAATCACAATCTCTTCCTATCTCTCAAACATAACCCAAGAGAAATATAAGGATTGAAAACCCAGAAACCCTTTTTAAGGGATTTACAACTCAAGAAATTAAGAAATACATAAATCATACCAAAATGTGTTTAATAAAGAAATTGATGATTAAAGATTGATTTCTTACATTCAATAAGTTTAATCTACACTAATACAAGCTATTCCTTGCTTATATGATCATTAAGGATGCAATTAATGCAAATAGAGCCATTTTAGAACGTTTTAAAATAATGCTAAAAATATGTACAGAGAAGCGTACAAGTGTACATATTTGTGTGCCCTCATACAATACTATAAAATTGATACCAAAACTGGATAGTAGCATCCGTACGGCCGTATGGCCAAGTGGTATGCTTGTACCAAACCTACTGTCAAAAATACACACCCAAAACGCCTTCTGATACGTTCATACAGCCTAGAAAACTTAATGGTACACTCGTACCAACTATGGTACATTCGTAAACACCCTGAAAATATGGTTTGTTAATATCAAAACTAAGATCAAGGACCTCAAGGTCCAACACATAGATCTAATGTATTTTTCTTTGTATAAAAACAATAAAAAAGAAGAAGAAAGAAGGAGAAGAAGGAGAAAAAAGCAGTTATCGTTGGTGACGACCATAGGGCGGTGGTGACGATGACAGTGACAACGATGGTGATGATGACAGCGATAGTGGCAACAATAACATTGACAGAAATAGAAACAAATTTAGAGGTGGCTAAGATTTTTGAAGATGAAGAATAAGAAAAGGAGGAGATGACATTGTTACGGTAGTAGTTTGGTAGTGGCAATAACAGCAACATCGGTACCATTGGTTGCAACAATGGCAGCAATGACAGTAGCGACAACAACAATGACAACAACATCAGCAACGGTAGTGATAGCTGAAATAAATTTAGAGATAGTTAGGGTTTTTCTTTATCATAATTGCTAGGGTTTCTTAATGGTGGCTAGAGTTTCTTATAATAAAATAATAAACATTTAAAAGGGGGTAAAAAAGTAAATGTAAAAGTAAATATGATAGAAATTTAATTAAAAAGTCAAATTAACATTTATTTAAAATGATTCTTAAAAATTTGACATTTACCTAATTAATTCTATAAACCAATTAACTATTGAATAATATATTAAATATCATATTTCATAAAATAATAGACTTTTTGTAAAAATACAGAAAAAGCTTTAAAAAGTTACGAAAATATAGAAATATAGAAATGTCAAACTTTAAAAATTTGACATTTACCTAATTAATTCTATAAACCAATTAACTATTGAATAATATATTAAATATCATATTTCATAAAATAATAGACTTTTTGTAAAAATACAGAATAAACTTTAAAAAGTTACGAAAATATAGAAATATAGTTTTTTTTGTAAAAATACAAGATTTAAAAAATTATTTTCAAAAATACACATTTTTTTGAAAATTTACATAAAAGGGTATTGTATATGTATAATATACCTAAGAGATGCTGATAACATACCATTTTAGTATACATTAGGTATTTAAAATGTATATTTGTAATATTTGAAAACTAAAATTCTAAATTATTATTTTTAAATATTAATTTAGAATAAAACACCTTTTATATTTTAATTATTATCAATTTCTTAAAAACATATCATATTTTTAAAATAAACATATTATATACTAAAAAATATTTTTTAAATATGTATTAAGTATTTGAAATATATATTTTGAATATCTAAAACTAAATCTACATATAACATACAAAATATACACCTATAATATATATATTATATAATATACCATTTAAAGTATCATATATATATATATATATATATATAAGTGGTCTATACCAATTTCATTCTTTTCAAAATATCATATATGTATATTGTAAATATGTTATATAATATACGTATTATATATGAATGTATATACATATAATATAAGTATTCTATAATATAGATATTTTATAGTATATTATTCTTCTTCTTATCCTCTCTCACTTTTCTCTCTCCTCTTCTTGATCTTCTTTTCATCTCTCATTCTTCTCTCTCCTCTTATTGATCTTCTTCTCATCTCTCATTCTTCTTCTTTTCTCTTATCCTCCATCAATCTTCTTCTTCTTCTTTTTCTCTCTCATTTTCCTCCTTCTCCTCTTTTTCTCATTCTTTTATCTTTTTCATCAACCTAGACATCTTCTTATCAATGTGCTACTCTACTTGGTTACTTATTCAATCTATACAAATGAATAAAGAAAGATATTTGAGTATAATACAAGAGATGTTACCTGTGAATTTTAACATACAAGTTAACATTATTATTTTAATTAATATTGGCTAACCTCATATGTAGAAAGAGAAAAAATAAATAAGTTTAATTAATTTTGCCTAACCTCATGCATAAAAAAAAACAAAAGGAAAAGAGTGAACAGTATAAAAAGAAATATGAACAAAACAAGAATGTTGTATTTTTGTAAATAAAATTCCTAAATAAGTAATTTTGAAATATAAAACATGAAAGTGTAATTACTTTCCATGCGTCCCGTATTTTAGAATTATTTTGTCAAAAACCTGTATTTGTGTAAATATCTCTAAAATAATTATACATAAATATAGATATATATCAATTAGTGATGTGATGTATATTTATCTATCTTATGATATACATAATATGTAAATATTAATTTTTATGATATATATAATATATAAATATCTACCATATATATCATAAAGTAGATAAATATCTATTCTATGTATTAATTGGTAAAAATATTAAATATTTATCTATCATATATATCATAAAATAGATAAATATATATGATATCTATCAATTGATAAATATGATAAATATTTATCTATCATATATATCTATCATATATATCATAAAATAGATAAATATACTATCATATATATCAAATAGTAGATAAACTTATCTATCATATGATAAAACATATATATCAAAGTATATTATTCAATACAACAAAATATCAATAAAATAATAAATTTATCAAAATAAATATGGTTTCATATAATATTATCAATGAAAAATAAATCAACTTAAGCTCAAAGGTTTTTGTACTAATTTTTAAATATCATATGATGATATAAATGTATCTGTGTACATTTATATACGTGTATTTATATACATTTATCATATTTACTAGTATCATAAAATTGTATAGATTTTATCTAAAAGATAAATATACTAATATTAAAGAATATTCAACAAGTCATAAAAATTAACTATTCAACAATACTCAATAAATCTGATAAAAATTAATGGTGTTTAACAAAATATAGATCATCAAAAAAAAGATTTAATAAAAAAATACATTTCACCATCAATAATATTGTTCGTATAAATTTAAAAAAAAAAAGAAGAAGTTGAAAAAGAAAAAGAGAAGAAAGAGGAAGAGAAAGAGACAACAATGATTTTGATATAGTGATAAACAACTTAATATTATCATTTTTCTTTATTTTTTAAACCTTAAAAAAATATCCAAAACTAAGGTTTAGTATTATTGTCTACTATCTAACTTGATCTTACAAAAATAGATTTATCATTAAATTCAAATGGAATATCATGAAACGAAATTTACTCGGCCTAGAACCAATGAGTTTTAATAGTATCATATTTGATTAAATTTAGCTATTTTTAATTTAATATTTAAGTTTAAATCTTCAACATAAAATAATATGTTATCAAAAAAATTCTTTTTTCTTTTTATTATTTTTAATCTTCAAATTTAGGAGATGTTTATTTTAGCTTATAACATATTATTTTAACTTATAACATAAGTTGGACTTAAGTTAAAAAAATAAGCTGGATTATAATTTTGTTTGACCAACTATTTTACCATATTATACCTATATAATTATAAAATTTGATCATTTATCTTATTTTAAATATAAAAAAGAAAACTCATCTAATAATTTTTATATTATTATTTAAATTTGTTGTGAAGTTATATTTTCTTTTCTTTATTCTCTTAAATTTTATTTATGTATTTATTGATTTCAATATTCTTAATTATTTTATAATTTATTTTTAAATATATTATATTATGTTAAAATTGTTGATTTTTATTCCATTAATTTATTGATTTATGAATTTTAAAAATAAATTACAAGTTGTAAGAACAATAATATTTAAATATAACAATACTCATCTTACTATAAAATTAAACTTTTCATATGAATTACATTCTAATAGTTATTAATAAAAAATTAATATACATTAATATTTTATTTATAAATCTATTTTAATAAAATATTCAATTATAAAAAAATATTCATCCAATAACAAAATTGAATTTTTAATATGAATCACATATATTTCAATAGTTTCATAGATAAAATAAAGTAATATATATTAATATTTTAATAAAATAACTATATGTTCTTTTTAGTCATCTTAATAATAAATTTACTTATAAGTTAGTTTTTATCGAATACTTCATCTACTTATCAATCACTTATAAGTTTTTTAACCAAATATTTAACCACTTAAAATTTTTGATGCTTAAAAGCTCAAATTAGCTTATAAACACTAAATACTTATAAACTAATTTTTATCAACTAAGCTGAATGACTATCAAAGTGCAATATATAATAATATATTCAAGAATTAAATTTGTACATAAAGAAAATTAAGATTAAAACTTTCATATTTGCCAGTAACTTTTTTTTGATATAGATGGGTTAAAGTCAAAGTTTTGATTGGTTTAAATTTAATATTTTAAGTTTAATTAAATTTAATTAATTTTTTCATAAGGTTAAATAAATTCAAATCAAATATATAAAAAATTATCAGTAATGTTAAAACATATTATAAAAAAAATGATTTTATATAATATATTTCTATATTTATGCAATTAAAAATTTATAATTTATATATTTAAAATTAAATTATTATTATTTAAATTTCTAAATAAATTTATGAAGTTACTAACAAGTTGGTTTATGAGCAAAATCTTATTAACAAGTTGGTTGGTATGTGAATTTAAATAAATTAAGTAATTTTAAGTTTGAATTTAATTATTTATCAAATAAATTTTTATTAAATAAATTCTGACTAATTTTTTTTTTTTATCAAAAATGGCTAAATTTGTTTACACTCCCAATTTTTGTTTTGTAATTATTTTTATGAATGAAAGTAGTGGGCCTTAAAAAATGGAAAAAGTAAAAAGAAAACGAGTATATAATGTACGTTAAAAAAAATTATAAAAATAACAAATTTCATTATTCATTTTAAGTTATCCTAAAAGTAATATTTTTTTGAAAAATGATATTTCATGATAAATATATATTAAAATAATTTTAAATTTTACTAAAATTTATATTAATTTTTTTTATAAAAAAATTTTAATTTTAACATTTTGGAAAATTTCCATATAAATTTCGGGGTATGTCTACTGTTTCTGGGGGAATGGACTTACCATTTCACCATTTGAACCTGTAAGTTTACGTGGCTGTTATTTTTTTCCTGCATGAAGAAATTCATGGTTCAGAAAATGTTAAATTAATAATATATAAATGATATTATAATTTATTTAATATAAAATTAATTAACTCACATTTTGATATAATTTATTTCATTTGTAATGAGATGTTTTGTATATTCCATTCATCTTTTATCTTTTTTATTTATCACTTCAATATAACAAGTAAATTGAGATTTAAATCAAAAAATTTAACCATAATTATATGCATTTCATATTCTTACTTTCTTATGTCAATTATATTCTTTTCTAGTTTTCATCATGTAATGTTTGTATTCAGCATCGTTAGTTCAATGTTTCCATGTTTCATTATATATATATATATATATATATATATATCATTTAAATTTTTATTTATAATTCACATATTCTTTTAATTTTAAATTAGGGTGAGAAAAATTAACCAAAAATCAAATAATTTAATAATTTCGATTTAATTTTTTGGTTTGATTCAATTATAATCTTATTTTGTTGGTTTTCTATTTTTTTTTTTATCTAATTTCGAATAAACCAATTATCAAAACCACATCATTTCATTTTATCCCATTTATTTCAATCCCTATTCTCTTACCTTACCTTGCTCAATCGACAATGAATCGCCTGAATCTCCAATACTCCTTCAACAACTTTAGTTGCTTGCTTTTCCTTAAAAAAAAAAAAACTTGTTAAACCATAAACAACTTTGGCTGATTCTATTTCAATGGTCTCTCCTCTTTCAAGGTATTCTTCTGCTATTAAATTATTAAATAATACTCTTGCTGTAGTCGTCCTCTCTTTCTTTCCTTCGACCAAACTCTTGCTTCATACTAAATTCTATCATTTGGTAATTCTAAGAGTAATTAATATGCCCGCCACCTAAATCTAAACCAATAATATTGTTATTCTTTAATGCATCAGTTGTTCTTTTTTATGAATTCAGCTTCCCTCCTCACTTACTTCACTTAATTTCTTCTTTTATTAAAATTGGAAATAGGCCATTTGAACGTGTCTTATGTAACTATATAACTTGTTTATGAATGAAGGCTTATGAAATACGAAAAAAGAAAATAAAAACTATGAATTACAACATGAATAATTGATGAGATGTATGCATGGATATAATGAATTGAATATGTATTTTTTTAGAAATTAATGGAATCATTGAATTTGCATATGAAGCTAAATATAGTGAATTTGCTACATGATATTTAATGTATAGATGGAAGCAAATTTTCATATGTAAGCTGCTAAAGAAGCGATCGACTCATGTGAGGCATGTATATATATTGTTTAGTGTGTGAAAATGAATTGGTCAATTGGAACAAAGTTCCAGCCTTTGTGAATAATATGAATTAGAAGGCTCTATGAATAATTTCTCAAGGCAAACATGTAATTTCCTATAGATTATCATGTAAATTAATCAAGGGAGTAGCAGCTACTACATGGACTTTTCAGTGTGATTTGTGTCTAATGAGAGGAAGAGTTGTTATAAAATGTGATTTGAAGAGAAAGTACTGGTGGAATTATGTGAAAATCAGTTAGCCACATCGAATGGCTAACATGTGATAATCAATAAGCCAGATGGAATGCTTAACTATGGATATGGTAATTTGTATTTTGCCTCTTTCTCCTGATATTGTAGTTGATTTTATTAGTTTCTCAGTTTGTCCTCATATTACATTACAAAGTTGGCTTGTCTAACTGATATTTTGATTAGCTCCATGTAGTGATTCAAGATTGATACATCTTATCTCTGTTTTATGTGTTCATCTTTTGTTTTATGTTTCCCTTTCAAGGATATGTTGGTAATAAGTTTGTCATCAACTCAGTGCAATTCTCAAACCATATAGGCAAGCAGCTTATACTACTACACTCAAACAGTCTCAAACTCTAAGGCTTGATATACGGTGTGATGTCATCTATCAATCTGTATAAGTTCAGGCATGGTTTCCTGGCTTAATGCATGGATTTATGTTTGATCCATGTTTGTCCTCTTTCTTTTTCAAATACACAGCTAATTAAGCCATTATACATTTCTTAATTCCTTTTTATGTATTAATTTGTATCCATTATTAAATGTCCATCAACTTAGCTATTTATCTTGCAACAACCAGAAATGCATTTGCTGGATAGTATGCATTTTTCAATTTTTTTGGTTTTGGTGTAGTATTTCAGTGTTCAGTTTTATTCAGGTCAATTTGTTTAGTTTATCAAGAATTTAGTTCGGTTTTGATTTTCACATATTTGATAATTGGTTTATTTGGATTGGTTTGTGAATAATTCAATTCGATTTTGTAGGTTTGATTTTTGGTTTATTCGATTTAGTTTAAATTTTTAATATAATTGAATCGAATAAACTGATGTTCACCCCTAGTATAAATACTCATTTTTCATAATTAAGTTTGACCAGTTATGAGATTTACTTGGCGTACTCAAGTTAAGGTAGGTGTAATTCAACTCTAGTTGGTCTTTAGAACATATTTTTCACTTTCTTGCATGTAACTCAACTTGAGTTACCCCTCAACGTGGCTCGAGTTGATCTTTAGACTCACCTTCTTTGTCATCCCATTTATTTTTCCAATTTATATCATGAGATATTTGCACTTGTTATTATTAATGTAGTATTTCAATATTTCATTACATGTATATGTATGTACATACAAACCTTGTTTAGGTTCTTATTCACAATTCACTCCTTATTTTAGTTTAAATACTCATTTTTCATAATTAATTTTGACTAATTATGATGTTTATTTGGAGTACTTAAGTTAAGGTAGGTATAACCCAACTCTAGCTAGTGTTTGGAATCTATTTTTCACTCTCATGCATGTAACTCAAATTGAGTGAAGCTCTAAACCCATTTTTCTGCCTTCACAAGAGCAACTTGACTTGAGTTAGACTCAAAAATACCAAAATTTTCACTTTTTTGTAGGCAACTTGACTTAAGTTGCCCTTAACTTGACTGAAGTTGGATTATTAAACAAACACCGCATACATTTTTAATAATTTCCTTGGTATCCGGATCACTTATTTTAGAGATTTAAGATCAAAATTATGGAAAATAATTCTATGTTCTTGTCATTTACACTCGTTAAGCCTCCCATTAACACAATCCATCATTCTAATTCCCCCATCCATCATTTATCATTGTGTTCCATTCACAATAACATCAATTCAATACCATATTATCACATTTTTATTACATTTGCATTCATACATTATATACACTTAAAATCCATCCCCAATTTCAAAAACAATCCCTAAAAGAGTTTAGACACTTACAATATATCCTTAGCTCCTAAGTAAGCTTGGAAGGATGAATTTGTGCTTCAAGGATTTTATGGAAAGCTTAGTAACTTCTTGTACTCTTCTCTAGGATTTTCTTTTAGCTAACCAACTCCTAAAGCTCCTTAAAATCTTTGATTAGGTTAAAATCACTTTCTTTTAATGTTTATGATGAATAAAATTTGAAGAAATGAAAATTTTAATATTTATAATGAATAAAATTTGAAGAAATGAAAAAGAAAAGAGTTTGATTTTTGCTAGAGAAATTTGAAAGTGAATTTGGCACGAGTTTGGCTTAGTTTTTTAATTTCTTCTCTCTTTCCTCTTCATCCAATCTGTTGTCAAACAGGTTATCCATCATGATCATCATCGTCATCATCATCATCATCATCATTTCAAGTCACTTCAATTAAAATCCAACTCAATCTTTATATCATTCATACTAATTATAGTATTTCAACTCGTATAAATAATTTGTATAATCTAAATATGATTAAATTACAATTTATTCTTTCATGGATAATTTTTCACAATCATAGAAATTTACTGGATAATTTTTTTGAAAATCCAATTCCTTGAACAAAATAATTTTCTAATATTAATTCGATCAAGATATAAATCTAGAGATTAAAATACTAAAATATGTGTAGTATAATTATCTCAAATTTTCTACAAATATTTTTTTGGGTTTAAGTAGCACATATAACTTTTATTTATTCATTATGATATCTCACTAAATCTTAATTTACATGGTAATATCCTATAAAATTTGCTATCACCATTTTAAGTTTTTGGATCGTATTTTAAGATTTTTCATTCACACTAATTATCTCTTTTTTTAGGTTAGGTTTTTGCTTGAATTATTTCTGGAATCCTTTCCTAAAGTATTAATTAACTTTCATGGTTATATTCATATTTAATACATTTGTAATTTATTGAAACTTTATAATTTCTCGTCATTTTCATATCATTCATCAATCGAGAATCTAAATTCACATTGTCCGATGTTTACATATTGCATATGAATGTTCCAATACATTCTTTCAAATTTTCTAAGGAATCTTAATATAAAATATTATTTAAGTTCACACAAAAATCATTTATGTACACATGATGTCTCATAAATATACAAGTCAAAAAATAGTTAAAATAAATATTCATTCATCTCATAAAAATTTCTAAAATTCTATAATCATGTTAACTACTTCCCAATAGTAAGTAAGATTTTAATAATTTTATTCTAATTATTCTAATTGAATTATCATCAAAATAAGATATTACATTATAAATTTAAACTATAAACTATGAAGATATCTTATCTATTTATTTATAGTCTAAATTATTAATTGGCCTAGTTTATTTAGCCAATGCATTTTCAGATCTTTAATTATGAGTTCAAGATCATGGGATCATGAGATTCATGTATTTTGATAATAATGAATCAATATCTTAAGAAGAAAATTAAAATTTATGTAACTTAAAAATTGATCTATTTGTATGAGGTTGATCATGAAAATTCTAAACCAATTACGTATTAATAGAGTTAAAACTTACCTAACATAAAATCAATTGATTTATATTATAATCTATTTTATTTTATAACTTCTTTATATTTATCATATATGAAATCCAATCATTAATATAACCATAATAGTATAATTTTTATTAAAAATTACTATATATTGTAATATTATTTGTTGACGATGACTTTATATGATAGAATAAGATTTGTCTAACCGCTACTATTCTTCTACCCCCAGTAATTATGTCATGTAGAGCAAAACTCGAAGAGCACAATTTATAGAAGAAAACCACGCTTCGAACTCGGGTTTCAGCAAAAAAATAAAAATTATGAATTTTATTTTCCATTTTATAAAAATAATTTTTTTTAAAAAAGTTAAAGAGTTTCATGTTTGATTTCTATTTAAGTTTTTCTAAAATTCATGTTAGACTTTTTTTAAAAAAATACTATTGGATAAATAATTTTTAAAAATTTATTATTTTTTGTAATATTTCAAAAATATTGGTATTCTTGAAAATTTGAAAAAAACAAAAACAAAAACTGCCCGGTTTTGGTAGTTATGAAGGATGAGTTTTTGAATCAAATTTATTATAAGTGGATTTAGTTTGATGTTTTATTTAAGGGAATGGAGTGAAGTTTTATATTTAAAACAAATGTTAGATTATTTTGGAAATTTAGAATAAATCAATTGGATTAAACCAAACAGTAACATAATATTTGAATTTTGGATTAATCCTGCTTGATTTATAATATTTTATGGGTTTTAATTTGGTATAATTAATTTTCTTAACGTCCAATTTCTCTTTACAAAATAACTATAGTTAATTTCATTTTTTCCGCACTATCCATGTAAAACGCACAATAAAAAAAAGAACATAGTTAGTCAAATAATTAATTTTTCAAAAATATATATGAAAATAATGGATGATTTTAAAATTATTTAGAAAATAATGATTTTTATTGAAAAATAATAATTTTTATAATTAACTTATATTAAACTTTTTATAGTCTTACATTAAATCTTATGAAAGGCTGAAAATCCATTATTTGTACCAAATTATTTTAAGAATAATATTTTTCAGAATTTCTTAAAAAAATAAGGAAATTTTTTAAAATTACCATTATGATAAAGTTATTTTTTTAACTTTACTAATTATCACTTATTTTACAAAAATACTACATTTTTAAAAATAACATATCAACTCAAAATAAAAAAATATCAATTCAACAAAATCTCATGAAATTTTATCAACCAAATACAATCCTAATTAAATATAACTACATAAAAATATATAATTTAAATTATCTCATGACATTATCAATAAAAAATATATTAATGAAAATCCTCTTGCGGAAGGCAACATGTGCAATTTATAGTGGTTCGGCCAAATTCTTGCATACGTCCACTCTCTCCTAAGTCTCAACTTAGGGTTCTACTAATTCTCAATCAATTTACACAATGAATTTCACAAATGAATCCAATAACTCCAATGTTTTTAGGCTCACACTCAAACCTTTACAAGAACTATCCTCACAAGCTCTCAAATACAACTTAATTCCCACTGATTAATCACACGCCAATCCCATAAATACAAAACCTAATACTTAGGTTGTGGGAATATAATGAAAGAAAGTATTTGATAGCTTAATACACAAATACAAGTTAACTTACTTGCAAAAGACAATAGCAGCTTAAAGGAATGAAAGGCTCTGCAGAAAATAGCTGTTTAATTCAAAGATGCAAAAGTTCTATGTAAAAATAGTCGTTTGAAAGGGTTTAAAACCTTTCAATTAAGTCGCGTATGGCCGTATTAGACATGTACGCTCGTACGGATTCAAATTTTACCGTTAGAAAATGAGAGGAAAAAGTGGTACGGTCGTACCATCACTTGGTACGCCCCTACCAAACCAATTTTCTTGACAAGCAATTTTCCTGTGAGCTAGCGTACGGCCATACCATCTAATGGTACGCCCGTACCAAAACAAGTTTCCTAACAAACCATTTTCCTATGAGCTCACATACGGCCGTACTACTCAATGGTACGCCCGTACCAAACTCAATATAATAGTTCTAACTAGGTACGGTCAGTCGTATGACCGTACCACTCAATTTGGTACGCCCGTACCAAAACCAGTACACCCGTACCAGTTATAAAACACTATTAAAAACTTACAAATAACTTAAATTGACTCACACGTGACTCAAACATCAAACCTAGGGTCTAACAATCTCCCCCTTTTTGATGTTGGCAATCAATTTAAGTTCAATTTGTAAAAATTCATTTAGATGAAATTTTAATGTGAAAATTTTGGAAATCTCCCCCTTTGTGTTAGAATACATGCCATAAGATAAAAATAAATCAATTCACAAAGGAAAGGAGAACAAATATAAATCAAACATCAATAATGAACTAAATGAACATCATATATATAATATCAAAATGATGTTCAGTGTACAAAGATAATCAAATACAAAGAACATAACATAACTGAACATAAACTGAACATAAGAAATAAAATAAATAACATCCACAAAAGTCCTAAAAACTCATAAAATATCTCCCCTTTTGACAACATCAAAATAGACACTATGACTCTGGGTCCCAAGGAGGAGGTGGACTCGGTGGAGGTACAATAAATGAATCCACCATGACACTGATGGAGTGAAGAGCCTCGGAGGTAGAAGTCTGAAACTCGTGGAAATCTGTAACATGCTGGTCGAGACGTTGATCAATAGAAGCAGTATGCTGACTGAGGTGAGCGAGCTGCTGATCGACCTGGTCAAAACATTGCTCAAGCCTGGCAACAGTAGTAGTAAGTGTCGTGAAGTGCTGAGCTAGCAGATTAACAAGAGAAGGAGTAGTTGCAGCAGGATCAGTAGAGGCAGATGTAGGAGGATCAGGAATAACAGAAGAAGAGGATTTACCCGAGAAGTATCTCTGGCACTTGCAACTAAGGGCCGCCTGACGTGCAACATCAGTAGAGGGATCCGGCTGGTCGCACCACTCTGCAGGAATATCATCAGGCAGTGAAACCTGTAGGCGCTGACAGATCTCGAAGGCTCGTCGACCATATATAGAAATAGTATCATTGGAAAGCTCCAATGATCGTAGGTGATTGAGTCACTAGATGATGTACTTAGAATGGATGACAAAATCATCATCAGCAGTGCATTCAAGGAGCATGGAATGCTCAATGAATGATAGATCGAGGTTTGGACCTCTAAGTCTAGGAGAGGGGCAGATGGGGGGAAAGGCGTGGAGCTCACTGCAGATGTAAATGGATAATGGGACCAAAAAGAATAGCTCTATCAGGCTATTTCTGAACACCGACCTCATAGAAAGAGGTCTGAAGCCAATGTCCAGACTGAATAGGAGTGCTCGTGACCATACACTAGAGAAAAATGAGGTCAGGGCCAGTAATGGTGTCATTGGACTCAGATCTCTCGAAGATAAGATAGGAGATGAGTCTATGACAGTAGAAAAAAGCCAGAGATTTAAGACAGAAAGCCTTTTGACGAGAGGGTCGGAAGTCAGTGTTGAGGGCAATGTCCCTCCAGAAGGAATTACGGTCGAAGATCGCTGATTTGGCATTCGAAATGCCATCAGTGGGAAATCCAAACAGAGCATCAAACTTAGAAGCAGAGAGAGAATGATGTCTGTGGAAGTGATAAAAAGTACAAGAAAGGAAGTAGATAGAGAAGAGGTCTATAAGAACTCTAATGCTACAGATTGAATGTACTGGTTGGGAAGAAATGCAAAATTTGACCAATGTACATTGGCCAAATGAGCCTGAACCTCATCCTCCAGTCTGGTCTGGTAGAGTGTAGGATGACACATGAATCGAGAGTGAGAGAAAACTTTCTCACTCAAAATGGAGGTCTTGACGGCAGAGGCAGTAGAGGAAGAGCCACGAGGGATAGAGCCGGGAGGACAAGTGCGTTTGACTCTCCGTGAGGAAGAGCCATCATGATCAGTAGGAGCTGACATGAGTAAAAAATAATGAAAAATTGATAAAACAGTGAAAAACAGAAGTTTTGAAAATTTTGGCAAAGTTTCGACGCGGTTTAAAAAACTCAAAAAATGAAACCTGCACAAAAATCAATAAAATTTGACACACAAGTTCAAAACATAATTCTAAGCACTAAACTCCAAAGAACCTAGAGCTAAAATAGCCTAAAATAATCAAAAAATCAAAATATTGAAGAAAGGTATTAAAAATCAATGAAACAGTAAAAACAAAATAGAAAAATAGTTAAAAGATTGAAAAAACAAACCTAAAAAGACGAGTATGGAATGAGCAAATAGAATGTAAGAGGTTGGGAGTGTTTTTAAAGAGGATTTCAGAGGAAATTTGAGAGAAAACTGAGTAAAAATGAGTTGAAAACTGAAAAATGAGGCTATTAAAACCATTTTTTAGGTCGCGTATGGTCGTACGAGTTGGGTGTACGGGTGAGACGTACAATCGTACGAGCTGTAGATGTTTGGAATTCATGATCGCGTACGGGCGTACCAAACAAGCGTATGGCCGTATGAGGATTTTTGAAGAAAATCTTTAAAATAGAGCGTACGGGCGTACCACATTTGGTATGGCCATACCATATCACGTATGATCATACTAAAATGAGTACAGACCATACCAAAAAATGCCAGAAATGAAGGAATTGATCGTATAGGATCTGTACGAGCATACCAAATGCTATACGGCCATACAGGGACTTAAAACTGTAAAATTTTAAAGAGTTTTATGAATTTTCTTGAGGTTTCCTAAGTCCACCAATCACTCCTATTTCAAAAATGACCCATCTATCATCTCTAATTCATGTTTGATGAAATTTAATCATTCTTCATTTAGGGGTTTTGTAAAAATATCCACCAATTGGTGAGTTGTATTAGCAAATTCTAATACAACCTTCCCTTTTTGCACATTATCACACAGAAAATGATGTCTAATATCAATGTGCTTAGTTCTAGAATGTTGAATGAGATTCCTAGATAGATTTATGGCACTAGTATTATCACATTTAATGGAAGTACAAGAAACACAAACATTGTAGTCCCTTAATTATTGTTGAATCTAAAGAACTTGAGCACAACAACCTGTGGATATATACTCAGATTCAACAGTTGACAAAGATACACAATTTTGCTTCTTACTAAACCAAGAAACCAAGCAATTTCCTAAAAAGTGATAAGTACCTGAGGTACTTTTCTTATCCAACAAATTTCCAGTAAAATCAGCATCAGAATAAGCAATCAAATCAAAAGAATCATTTTTGGCATACCACAATCAATAATGCATAGTTCCAATCAAGTATTAAAAATCCTTTTTACAGCACTCAAATAAGATTTCCTAAGAGAGGATTGAAATCTAGCACACATACACACAACAAACATAATATCAGGCCTAGAAGCAGTTAGGTACAATAAACTACCTATCATACCTCTATATTTCTTTTGATCTACTTGCTTACCATTTTCATTCAATGACAATTTTGTAGTTGTGCTCATTGGTGTCTTGCTAGCTTTAGCATCTTTCAATCCAAACTTCTTGAGCATTTCTTGAGTATACTTGAATTTGTTGATGAAGATTCCATCTTCACATTGCTTAACTTGAAGTCTTAGGAAATACTTCAACTCTCCCATCATGCTCATTTCAAATTCTCCCTGCATACACTCAGAGAACTCCTTGCATAACTTTTCATTAGTAGCATCAAATATGATATCATCAACATAAATTTGAACAAGAAGAATATCATGTTTGTAATGCTTAATGAAAAGTGTAGTATCTGCTTTTCCGTTGTCAAAACCATGATCAATAAGGAATATGCTTAACCTATCATACCAAGCTCTAGGGGCTTGTTTAAGGTTATATAAAGCTTTGGTAAGTTTGAAAACATGGTTTGGAAATTCAAAATCTTCAAAACCAGGGGGTTGTGCAACATAAACTTCTTCATTTATAAAATCATTTAGAAAAGCACTTTTGACATCTATTTGAAATAATTTAAAGTTCATGTGAGATGCATATGCCAACAACATCCTAATAGCTTCTAATCTAGCTACAGTAGCAAAAGTTTCATCAAAATCTATACCTTCCTCTTGACAATACCCTTGAGCTACAAGTCTAGCCTTATTTCTATTTATAACACCATCCTCATCAAGTTTATTCCTAAACACCCATCTAGTACCTATAATTGACATATCTTTAGGCTTAAGCACTAAGGTCCACATTTTATTCCTATCAAATTGATTCAACTCATCTTGCATAGCTAACACCCAACTATCATCATTTAAGGCATCTTTAACATTCTTAGGCTCTATTTGTGAAATAAATGCAAGGTTATTGTGAATGTCTTTAAACTTAGAATGAGTTGTTACCCCTTTTGACGTTTCACCTATGATTTATTCCTTGAAGTGTCCTTTTGGAAATTGCCACTCCTTTGGAAGACCATGCTCTATATGTGTAGCAGCTAGGTGAGGAGGAAAATCATTCACTTCTTCCTTTTTAACATCTTTGGGAACAACTTCTTGTTGATGTTCTTTCTCATTTCCTTGTTCCATTAGAATTCTTACATCATCATCAACATTGTCCTTTCTTGGACCAAGGGAGTTAGTTTCATCAAAAACAACATACATTGATTCCTCAACAACCAAAGAACGTTTATTAAATACCCCATATGATTTACTAAAAGTTGCATAACCTAAGAAAATACCTTCATCCATTTTGGAGTCAAATTTTCTAAGATTTTCCTTGGTATTTAAAATATAGCACTTGCAACTAAATACTCTAAAGTATGAAATTCTTGGTTTTCTATCATTCCATAGCTCATAAGGAGTTTTATTTAAAATTAGTCTCAAATGAACTTGATTGGTGACATAATAAACGGTATTGATTGCTTTTGTTACACCCGTTTGTGAGGCCCTAGTAGTTGTACGCTAGTATACGGATAGAGGTCTATATGCGTATGAGTTTTATTATACATTGATGACGTGTATACATGTATGTATGTATGTATGTATGTATGTATGTATGCTTGTATATGTGGATGTATGATGTTGATTGTGATTGTATTTCATGATACTGTCACCTTATTGGGAAGCGTGACTTCTCAGTTGGATGAGGGATAGTGAGTTTGATGTGTTTAAGTTGGTTTTGGAGTGTTTTAGCAGGTTCCGGGGGAGTTAGGGGCTTTGACTTAGGCATGTCTTGATTTTAGGCATGCGGTACGGATGTACGAATATCCGTACGGGCGTACCAGGCATGAGGAATAGGAGGTAGTGAGGACCTGGAGACAGTATGGGCGCACCAAGGATCTGTACGGTCGTACCGTTGCTCGTAGGAAAATGGGTTTGTCAGGAACTTTAGGGTCGTACGGGCATACCAAATTTAGTATGGGCGTACGATAGCTCGCAGGAAATCAGGGCATCAGGACTTTAAGTTTGGTACAGGCGTACGGGAGTTTGGTACGGCCGTACGTGACTTAAAGTACCGTTTTAAATGGACTAAACCTAGATTTTTCCTTATATTTCTTCTTTCTTTTCTTGTCTAAACCCTTTCCCTACATTCCTAAATAGTAGACCTCACCCTGTCTTAGTGGTTTTGCATTGTGAGAGCTCAGATTAGCATGGTTAGAAGCTTAGAGAATTGGCTAGACGCTAGAGGTAGCTTCTTACAGGTTAGTGCTAGTTTGTATTGAGTTGCTCTTTGCTTCTTTTGTTGTTTTAAGCCAAGTAAGGCTTAGGAAATG
>CANYBF010560647.1:0-52340 GCA_948192965.1 Dalechampia spathulata | reverse complement strand
TCTATGTACCGGTACTGTATCATTCTCTGGTTCCTTTAGGAACATAAAATTTCTCTATGGTTCATAATAAGAACCTATACTGTATGATTCCATCAAGGGAATCGATAATAACTATATGACCCAGTACATTTTCATTGATCATTTCTCTGTATATCTCTTTCTTTTTCCCTATATATCTTCTGTATGATATGTCCTGAATGTCTTTATGTATGGATGATTCATGACATGATGCATATATGATGCTTTAATGATCATAAGCATTGATGACTGTATAATACCATTGATAATAGAATCTCACTACGTTGCTATTATAAACATTTAAGTGAGAAATCATCATTTTAAGACCCTATACGGGGTCATAAGATGAATAGCACAAACCTGCTATTGCTTTGCCCTTATCGATACCTGAAGGATACGTATGCACTTCGTGAGTTGAACCTGTAACATTTCCATTTTACATTCATTTAGTTCATATATTGTACTTGACTTATTTTCATTTAAGAATTCATTCCATTCCACAACATTCCATACTTCATAATCAGAGGATATATGTGTACACAAGTTATAAATCTGTATTAATAATAAATATGTCTTAGTATCAATTTTTCTACTTTTTAAGTGTATAACATTAACTTATAATGTTAAATTAAGTATAATATTAAGTTGAGATACATTAAACAAACATTGTACTAGTTTTTTTGCCTCTTATTTGTATTCTGACCAGAATTCTTTAGATGCTTAAGCATATATGTGCTTCTTCTATTATTGATACAACATAGTTTAATGTAGGTTTCTGTTAATGCAGTTTATGCGATTCATATGAGGATGCTTCATTATTATTGAAAGAGCTCCAGTTGTTTGATCCCCGGCTCTATGGGGTGGCACATGGGCTTCTCTTAGGTTTTGGAGAGGATATTTGGGTGAAGGCAGAATCCTTTTTTGATGATATCAAGTTGATGGACTCTTCAATAGCACAACACGTTTATGATGGTCTTACTAACATGCTATGGCATTTTGGTCAGGTTTGTTTACTATTATGTATTTTTTTGTTTTAGTAGTACAAGTACTTGGTCTATGGTTTGAATAGTGTATAAAAAAGGTCCTTTCTAAGTATCTTTTCAGAAACAAGCGGTCCAAAGGGTTGTGCTTGAAGGTAAATGTCGACAAATATGGAAGAATAAGTATTCTAATTCTCACTTAGATTTACATTTGATGTCATCTGGAGCTGCTTGTGCAATGGTTCATTCATGGTTGATGAACTTGAGATCTATGGTGTTTGAGGGGCATGAGTTGGCACAGTATTTAAGGTGTGCTAGTGTCTTGTCCATTTTCAATATTTCTATTTTTTGAGTAATGATCTTAAGTTTTTATGCATGTATGTATTCATCCGTCAATCTAAAGAACTTTGATGTTTTCAGCATTGTGACTGGTTGGGGCAAACCTAGCAAAAGAGTTGGTGATAGTGTACTAAGACAACCTATTGAGGCTCTTCTGATTGGTATGGGTGCTCCATTTAGATCAACTAAATGCAACGTTGGTCAATTTGTAGCAACCGGATCTGCAGTCTGTGCCTGGTTAAAGGAGTCGGACGCACTAAAATTACTTGTGCTTGATGATGTTAGAACTCAACCATACAATGTGCAGTTTGAACAGACATTTAAATGACAAGAGCTTCGCATGTTTTTACCCCGACTTCAGTCAATAGTTTTTAGCCTGGAGAGTATTAGTGTTTTACTGGCTAATTGTAGACGGTTGGGAGTACAGTTAATTGTGGATATGCATCCTAACAATTGTATTATGATGCATGTATACACTAAATGAATGATTAAAGGTTGAATCAAATTAAAGTGAGTGAAAGCTTGTTGGAACATAGAAGAGGTGTATCTGTTCATGAATGAGTAAAGGAGACACTAGCCGTTGATGATGTTAGAACTCAACCATAAAATATGCAGTTTGACCAGACATGTAACTGGCAAAAGCTTTGCATGTTGCTTCCTGTCTTCACGTTGATTTCGTGGTTCCTGAATTAATGGGCGAGGCAGTTTGGTTGTTGAGATAAGATGATTGTTGGAGTTGGGCCAATGTGATCAGAATTTGTAGAGTGGATATAACTAGTAAAGCTTGATGAGTATATTTGTTAAACAAACCATTTCTTGGTTTCCTTCTTATTTGTAAGGTTCATGCAAGTAAATAGAATTATTTGAATTTTGCAGAATTGGGAATATAATAGTTGAAGTTATACATTAAAAGGTCAAAGCTTCAACCATTGTAATTGTGAATACATGATGTTAACAAGGCACATTGAAGTGCTATTAATATCATATCCTGGATAATTTTAAATGATTTTCATACAAGTAAAAATTAAATAAAATGTGAATATATTTATTAAATTTTTTTTATTTCTATTAAATCATCTATTCATACTCATTGGAATCTATCCAATCTCTTGTTTTCATTCAACATTGATTCGATTAACTTGTTAGAATTTGAAGTTTATTCGAGACAAAATTAATATTAAACTACTTGAATTTGATGGTTTTAAACATCTCGATTTCGTATATTTTTATCATTATTTTCTTTATATATGTATCATAAAAATTATTTTCTTTATTTATCTTTTATATACAGATCAAATTCTTGCTATGCTAATTAACAAGCTCAAATATCCATCACTTTGTGATGTGAATATTTATGAATATAAATATGAAATTATATATTTTTAAAAAATACAAGATAAAGTCAAAAATAATTTTACTCAAATTTTAAAAAATTAAAATTGAAATTTAATCGCTATTGAATATAGTAGATTTTTTTATCTATTTTATTATAATAATAATAATAATTTCCATATATATAAGAATAAATAACTAATATTAAACATTCATATTGAAGATTTTATTATATTTACAAACAAATTACTTTATTCATATTGTCATTAATATACAGTGTAATTAAATTTAATAATAATTCTTAATTATATTATCAATAACTAATAATAATATTTGTTAATTATATTCTTAATAATGATCATTAATATTGAATTATTAATAATTCATTATAAGCATTAGTATTCAAATAAATAATATGGAGATAACATACTTATGAAAATGCTGATTTTATTAAGAGTAAATGTAAATTAAAAAAAGAATAAGTAAATATGTTCTTAATATAAAATTTAAGTAATGAAGTTTAGTTTACCATTTTTGACCTTTTTGAGATAAATTACCTCTTAAACTTTTGAATCAATTTAATTCCATTAAGACCAAAAATTAAATAAAAAATAATATTTTAATCATTAAAATTAATTAATCCATACTAAAAATTTTAAAAATAAATTTTATAAAAAATATGTTCATAATTTGACATTTTTATTGAAGCATATATTTTTGTGTATAGTTTATGTTTTTTACTTAATTAAATTGTATAAATTTGTATCTAACAAAATTTATATAAAAGAATAAATAAAAACTAAAACAATATTTAATTGAGAACTTCAATGAAAAAAATTAAAAATATTTATAAAAAGGGGGAAATTGAACTCCTTTTAAGGTCAGGAATAAGTTAAACTCTTTTTTGATGTAGGGAGGGATCATTAAGAGTACGAATTTTTTTTAATTTATTAATAGTCAATTCCACAAAATATTTTAATTTTTCAAAAATAAGATTGAAAATAAAAGGAAATGGCAGTCCAGTTTGGTGCAAAAAAAACTATATTAATTAATAAAAAATTAATTTAATTAGAAATAGTAATCCCAACGTCTCCAATTTATCATTTCTCACTCTATTCTATCAGATTTAATGTAACAAAAACGACGCACTTTTCTGCTAAAACGACATCTCACTCATATTTTTATTGATGTCTATTTTATTCCTGTTTGGATCTTAACATTTTGACCTGGATCAAATTGATCTTTCATATTTTAAAATTAGTTAAATTTGACCCTAAGAAAATGATATTTTCCATTAAAAATTAGAATTAACATTGAATAGAATGTATTTTTTAAATTAATTTTTCTATTATCTTAACAAATTAATAATAAAATAATTTTTAAGTATGAAAAATTAATTTATCAATAGAATCATTATAAAATAAAACTAATAATAATCTTTTAAAATTTATAATAAAATAAAACTATTTTTATATGTTTAGTTGGTTAAAAAATCAAGAAAATTTAAGATTTTGTTATGTTTGATCGGTGAGAGAATTAAGAAAATCAATTTTAATATAATTTTTTGTTAATCAAATTTTTTTATCAAGATTAATATTTATATGAAAATAAATTATTTTTTATTTTTAATTACTCAATATGATTAATAATGAATACAATTTTAAATTTATTAGCTGTAGTAATAAATAAAATTTTTAAAAAATATTACATCTTTAATAAGTATTCATACTAAACTTATTTATTAATAACATAATAAAAATTTATAATGATAAATTAATTTTTTATACTTATTAAGAGATTATTTATTGATTGTAATAAAAAAATTATTTTGGTCTCATTTTTTTAGTTAAAGAAATTAAGTTTATTGTTAAATATACAATTATTAGTGAATACATGAAATTTACAAACTATTTATATTCTTACAAATTAAGTTCACTTACAAAAATATTTAATATTTAAAATAATTAAAATACAAAAAATAAAGGAGTCGGACACACTAAAATTGCTTGTGCTTGTGCTTGTGCTTGATGATGTTAGAACTCAAGCATAAAATATGCAGTTTGACGAAACATGTAACTGACAAAAGCTTTGCATGTTGATTTCTTTGGTTCTCGAATTAACTGGTGAGGTAGTTCGTTTGCTGAGATAAAGATGATTGTTGGAAGGTGGGGCATTGTGATGAGTATTTGTAAATTGGTTTCAAGTGGTAAAGCTTGATGAGTATGTTAGTTTGTCATGTGGCAAGGCATAATGAGCACCCACACTACCCCCTTTCATATGAAATGATATAATTATCTTGTACCATTTGTTTGATACATTTAACAACCAAGATCATGATTGTATAATCCGATTGTTTTATTAAGATTGTCATCTGTCTGGCACATTAGCTAAAACAATTCAATATAAAATCAACAAGATTGACTGGAAAGATTATCAAGCTCTCAAATAGCTTTGCATTTTTATCCTTGGCGAAGCTCTATCTAAGAATGCACATGTGCTCTTGAGATTAACATTAATAGATTTATGCAGAGAGATGCCGTTTTATTAATTCATTCATGAATAGATTAATATAAAGTATTAACCCAAATGATACCATTTGAATAAATAACCCAAATGAATTATACTGTTAACTTTTTTATTAAAATTATATCGAATTTAATTTGATATAATTTTAGAAATTTATTACATTAAATTTTAAAAAAATGAATATATATTTAAAATAAAGATATATACTAGTTTTTGACAATAATGTCCAAGATGTATAGAAAGAATATAATACTTAATGTTGTCACTTATACTATTTTTGTTTATGGGTATATTAAGCTTGGAAGACTTACCAGAAATTTGTAAGAAAATGAAGAATAGGTATTAGGAGAAATATCGCGATGTATAATAACTCAAATATGATGGAATGAAGAGAGTATTGGAGGAGATGAAAAATGAACATGCATCATCTCATATAGTAATCTATTCTTCTTTGATTGATGTTTACTCAATGGTGTTTTATATGATTGAAGACTAATATTTTGAAGGCATACAAAGCAATTGAAGGGAGCAGATCAAGAATTTTGTGCATTGTAGAACTCTTCAAAAAGATGCATGAGTTTGAAACCGGACCTTGTGTTGTGTTGCTGTCCTTTTAAGCATATCTGAATTTGTATGTCTTAAATATCTGCTGTACAGCTAAATCTCTTGCTCATGTTTTAATTTATTTTAAGATTTGCTACTTGTACAAGAAGTCCATGATGACTGCTGACATGATTTGAATTGTATTGCACATAACATTCTGATGGCAGGATTTGAAAATGTGGACGATGCAGTTTTGTGACAAAAATCTTATTAGAAGTTGAGAATTACTACATGGAGTCGTGTCATCAAAGGTTACTTTGCTTTTCATTGTTGTAATTGCGACTTTATATTTTGTGGTCTGGCTGAGTGTTAGATATGTAGATCTCAAGTCTTCTAATGTGAAATAAAAGTTTATGTTGATGTTTAGAAAGTTCGATGGCCTTGTGCATGACTTTTATATTTGTTTGTTTATAAATTTGTAAGCACTTACGAATCTATAGCTAAAACAAGCCAATACAAATCAAGATGATTTATCGTAAGGATTATCAAAATTTCAAACGGCTTTGTATTGTTTTCCTTGGTGAAGTTCTTTGTAAGAATGCATGAACAAATAATATGTGATGATCAAACTCTTGAGGTTACTGAAGCATTGTGCTTGTTTTGTTCCCTCTTTTTTGTATTCTATCTGAAATTCTTTAGACTTTTGGATACTTAAGAATGTGTGTGTTTCTTCTCTTATTGATACAACATAGTTTAACGTACGTTTCTGTGCATGCAGCTTATGTAATTCATATGAGGATGCTTCATTATCATTATTGAAAGATCTCCAATCATTTGACCCTCAGGTTTATAGTGTGGCACATGGGCTTCTCGTGGGATTTGGAGAGGATATTTGGGTGAAAGCATGGTTCATGTTTGATGATATCAAGTTGATGGACTCTTCAATAGTACAACGGATATATAATGGTCTTACTAACATGTTATGACACTTCAATCAGGTTAGTTTATCATTGTAATTTGCTCTTTGGTTTGACTAGTGTGTGATGGTACTTTATAAATATCTTTTTAGAAACAAACAAATATAAAGTATTCTGATTCCCGCTTAGATTTGCATGTGATGTCATCTAAAGGTGCTTGTGCAATGGTTCATTTATAGTTGATGAACTTGAGATCTCCGGTGGTGTTCGAGAGGCATGAGTTGCCATAATATTTAAGGTGTGCTAGTGCCTTGGCCATTTTCAATGCTTCTAGTTTTTGAGTAACAATCTTAAACTATGATGTATGCATATTTCATCCGTAAATCTAAATCACAATGTTTTCAGCATTGTGACTGGCTGGAGCAAACATAGAAAGATAGAGGGTGATGTTGTAGTAAGGCCAGCAATCGAGGGATTTCAAATTGATATGGGTGCCCCGTTTAGATCAGCTGATCAATGCAATTGATCATGTCCCGATACATCAACACCGATACATTATACATGGAATAATGTGTAATATCTTATAGGAATGATTGTTACTTTAAATAAAATTTAATGACATGTTTTTTCCATAGTTTAAATTCAATTAATTAATTATAATTACTTTATTCACCAAAATCTTATCCACAAACATAAATAGAAAACCTTAAATTTCAATGTGATTAGAGAATTAATTCTCGAATGATACGACACTTTCTTTCATGTATCATATCAACATCTACATTATCATTTTATAATATTAAATAAAATCTTTATACTATTAACAAATTACTAAAATCATTAAAATATCTAGAAAATAATTTATTAATATGCTATTTAGTTTTATCTATTTTATTTTCACATAGAAGAATATTCATAGTATATGCATTAAAATTTTGAGAGCAAAAATTATTAAAGCTAATAAAAATAAATAAATTATTGTGATCTCATTTTTGTACTTAAACAAATTATTACTTTATTGTTAAATATAAAATTATTAGTGGAAGGTCAAAACTTCAATCATTAGTAAGTATTTGTATTAAATTAGAAAAATGAATATATTTAAAATAAAGATACACACAAGTTTGACAACAAGTTATATAATTTTGAGTCTTAGTTAGAACTATATTTTGTTTTTAACTAAACTAATTAAAAATAAAAAGAAAGAAATGGAATCAAGTCAAAAAAAAAAAAAAAGGCCCAATTGAAAGAGTGTATTTATTCATTCATATATACATAATTATTGTCTCAATATAATTTTTATTATTTTTAAAAAATAAATAAGATCATAACGAAGATGTACAAGAAAAATGTAATGTATTTTATATTTATACTATTCTAATTCATGAGGACTTGAAGGTCAAAAGAGAAGAGAATTTGATAATTATTTTAAGTGGTATTTTTCAAATATAAAATGTACCTTAATTTTGGGAAAATATTTTTAAAATCACATAATTTTATAAACTTCCTTTTATATATATATTTTTTCAAAAATAATACTTGAGAAACAAAATTTTATGAAGATATTATATTTTAATTTTTTTTAATAAAAATAAAGCTTCATGAAAAATATCCGAAAATAAAAATCTATGATAAACTTAACTTCGAGTCATTATTTGTAATTCTCTGATAAATCTTCCATACTCGTTTATAAAATGAATTGTTTATTTAATATTTTAATAATTTTTATTATATTTGATATTATATTATAATATACTTTTATAATTCTTTAATAAATCTTTTGTAAATTTTCAGATATAAAGCATAATTATTTAATAAATTTTAAATAAATTATTTAATAAATTTTAAATAAATTATTTATAACCTTTGCATGAAATAATTATATGTGTAATATTTTTATAATTTTTATGACATTTGATCGTATATTTAAATTGATTAAATTTGAACACCATAAAATAAATTTAAAAATGAAAAATTACATAAGGAAAAAATTGAAAAAAGATGGATAGATATGAAAACAATAAATTGAAAAAGCTTTGTAATGAATTATAATGGAAAATTAAAAAGGGTAAACTGAAAAAAGGAAAAAACATATGATATTTTTAAAAATAAAAAATGTAAACGAACGATTTGTGTAATTATTTATTTATTTAGGAGTTTAATAAGAATTTATGCCCAACCCTTATGGGCCTTAATTGTTGGGTTTAGGGACCAATGAGTAAATATAGGAATTAAGTTACCTCCTTGAGGAAACAGCTAATATATAAGTATAGGGCATGGCCTCACAGCCGCCTTGTTTCTTTGATGTTTCTCTGATCTGATGTCATTTAGGGTTTTGGTTTAATTCTAGTTGAGTATCGAATTTCAGTTCTGCAATCGATAAGGGAAGGGTCATGGGTACGGAGAGGAAGAGGAAAGTGAGCTTGTTCGACGTGGTAGACGAGAGCTTAGTAGCTGGAAAGAAGGCGAATGCTAACGGAGATTCCAATATGGTTAATCGGTGGAACGGCATGCCGTATTCCCAGAGGTACTATGAGATACTAGAGAAAAGGAAGACTCTACCTGTTTGGCAACAGAAAGATGAGTTCTTGTCCGTTTTGAAAAATAATCAGGTCCTTATTCTTGTTGGTGAGACTGGTAGCGGTAAAACCACCCAGGTTCGTCTCTCTCTTCAACCTTTTGACTGTTTTAGAGTTTCAATTTCACTTCTTTTTGTAGATTTTTAAGTTCGTTTGAGGTCATTTTGATTGTTACGTTGTTAGAAAGTTACTAAAACCTAATAAAGTGTTTCACGCAAGCAGTTAACGACTCGTTTTCATGTTGCAGATTCCTCAGTTTGTTTTGGAAGCTATAGACATTGAAGCACCGGATAAACGGAGGAAGATGATGATTGCTTGTACCCAGCCTCGTAGGGTTGCTGCAATGTCTGTTTCGCGTCGTGTTGCTGAGGAGATGGATGTTACTATTGGTGAAGAGGTTGGTTATACCATCCGTTTTGAAGACTGCAGCAGCGCCAAAACAGTGTTGAAGTGAGTTCTTCTAAGATAGTGTTTGTTGAACTTCTGAAGTGAGTTATGCTTATATTTTATATAGCAATTAACATTATTCTTTCCCAGGTATTTAACTGATGGAATGCTTTTAAGAGAAGCAATGACCGATCCCCTTCTAGAACGGTACAAAGTGATTATTCTTGATGAAGCTCACGAAAGAACTTTGGCAACAGATGTGCTATTTGGGCTTCTTAAAGAAGTTCTAAGAAATAGATCTGATTTGAAGCTAGTTGTTATGAGTGCAACATTAGAGGCTGAGAAATTTCAAGGTTATTTTAATGATGCGCCTTTGATGAGGGTTCCTGGTAGACTTCATCCTGTGGAGATTTTCTACACTCAGGATCCTGAAAGGGATTATCTTGAGGCTGCAATTCGGACAGTTGTCCAGATACACATGTGCGAACCTCTTGGAGACATACTTGTATTTCTCACAGGTGAAGAGGAGATAGAAGATGCATGCCGTAAAATAACCAAAGAGATTTCAAATATGGGAGACCAGGTGGGGCCTGTGAAAGCAGTGCCTCTATATTCAACTCTCCCGCCAGCAATGCAGCAGAAAATTTTTGATCCTGCTCCCCCTCCTCTGACAGAGGGTGGCCCTGCTGGGAGGAAGATTGTAGTGTCAACTAACATAGCAGAAACATCTTTGACCATAGATGGAATAGTTTATGTTATTGACCCTGGTTTTGCTAAGCAAAAGGTTTATAACCCAAGAGTCCGTGTTGAATCCCTATTGGTGTCCCCTATATCAAAGGCGAGTGCTCACCAGAGGTCAGGGCGTGCTGGAAGAACTCAGCCTGGTAAATGCTTCAGACTTTACACAGAGAAGAGTTTCCATCAAGATCTTCAGCCACAGACATATCCTGAAATACTGCGATCAAACCTGGCAAATACAGTTCTGACGCTGAAAAAACTTGGAATCGATGATTTGGTGCATTTTGATTTTATGGACCCTCCTGCTCCTGAGACTTTGATGCGGGCATTAGAGATGCTAAATTATTTGGGAGCTTTAGATGATGAAGGGAACATGACAAGGCTAGGAGAAATGATGAGCGAGTTTCCTTTGGATCCTCAGATGGCAAAGATGCTGGTGGTTAGTCCTGAGTTCAACTGCTCAAATGAGATTCTGTCTGTTTCTGCTATGCTCTCAGGTATGGTGATTTCCCATCCTGTTTCTTTAATTTTTGTTAGAGTCTGGTTATGTTATAAGTAATACTTGAATATGCCATGAAATTGCATTTTGGGAGCATTCCCGTTCATATATGGCATGTGCACAATTGTGCACATGGTGTTGGTTGTCGAACTGCTTGCATCTGTATGAAAATATACATGCATGCAGTTGGAAATTGGTGCCTATAATTAGGTTGTCATCAGCCACTGTCTTGTATGGGTTCCATGCCCCTGGTTGGCATGTACCATCAGATTCTAAGTAAGTGGTGATGCAGATAGTTGCAGTTTCTCAGTATTATATCATGAAGCAAATGGTATCGTCTCGCCTGTATGCATCTGCTGACCTACAATGGGCCTCTTCTGTGATGACCAAATTCTTTTCTTAGTACCCAATTGCTTTCTCCGCCCTAGGGAGGCTCAAAAGGCTGCTGATGAAGCTAAAGCTAGGTTTGGGCACATAGATGGGGATCACCTGACTCTGTTGAATGTCTACCATGCATACAAGCAGAACAGTAAGTGCTTGCTTTTATCCCTTCATTTCTTATTAAGTTCTCCTATTTAATTGCTGTTCATGTTCTGATCATTTTTGTAACTGATCTGCAGATGAGGATCCATCTTGGTGCTATGAGAACTTTATCAATAGTCGGGCACTCAAGGCTGCTGATAATGTTAGACAACAGCTTGTACGAATCATGGCAAGGTTTAACCTCAAGTTATGCAGCACGGACTTCAACAGCCGTGATTACTATGTCAACATAAGAAAGGCTATGCTAGCTGGATATTTTATGCAGGTTGCTCATCTGGAACGCACTGGGCACTATCTGACTGTGAAAGACAATCAAGTAACTGTTCTAATTCCTCCTCTATTGCTGCCAAGAGTCAAGAAGATCATTTTTCCTTTTATCTCATGCTCTTGTATACTGCTGCATTGCTTCCCTATATGTTTGGATTTTTTTGATTGCATAATTGGGTGGTTTAAAGCAGGACCTTATATGATATCATCTCTAATGTTTTGTCTTGCAGGTGGTTCACTTGCATCCGTCAAATTGTTTGGATCACAAACCAGAGTGGGTTATTTACAATGAGTACGTCCTAACAAGCCGAAATTTTATCCGTACAGTGACAGATATTCGTGGTGAATGGTTGGTCTCTCTTCCTTTGCTTGTGCTAAATTATACCATCCTATCCCACCTTTTGCATGACATAATATTCATAACGGGATGTCGTTGGCATACAGGCTAGTAGACATTGCACCGCATTACTTTGACTTGGCCAACTTTCCGAATTGTGAGGCCAAGCGAGTTCTGGAGAAGCTTTACAAAAAACGGGAGAGGGAAAAGGAAGAAAGCAAGAACAGAAAATGAAAATATTTTGGTCCCTGTTGAGTTATCCGAGATTGTTCACTCAAGGGATAAAGTGAGAGATGGTGCTGGCGAAGTATATAACAATTAAAGCAAAACCTCTTGAGCTCTTGTATCTCTTTCATATTTCTTGAAGCAGCAGGTCTAGCTTCCTGTTTCTGTTGTACACTTATCATTCCATACCTGATTACTAGTCTGGCTTCGTTACTTTCCGGTTAAACGTCTGAGAGATTGAACATTACTTAGTTTTTCTTTTAATCACTTGATCATTTGACACCATGATTATCCGTTCACTTTCCTTGTCATTTTTATTCTTTTACTTTCATCGTGTTTTTGATCGAGGAGAACGTGTAACCTTGGATGAGCATCCACTGATTCTGAAGGACCGGAGATCTCACATCTCGTAGAGAATTGATCCTAAAAGAGTTCGAATGATGAATTAGACTTGTTTACTCGGCCCTAGTAAGACCACAAAATAAGCCCACTGACTGGCCCAGTCTTCCCTTTTAAAGACACCATCCTTCCTTGAACTCACAACTCCCACATTTCTTTCTATTCTTTCCTTCTTTCTAACTAGTCATGACAGACTTCATTTGCAGGGAGTCGCTCCAGGTTCCTAAATCATCAAGGCAATAATGGCTGTTATTACAATCAGTTCTAGCCACAGGATGATCTTTGTCAAGAACAAAGAAGCATCATTCGTCAACAACTTCCCAAAACTAGCAGCCGATAAGCATGATCACAATCCTTACATAAACAAGAATAAAAGATCGTTTCTTGAAGTACACAGGCGCTATCCTACCTGAGCTTTTATATTATATATCAATAAACTCATTCTTTGTTTTTCTTTTCCATTTTCTTGACCTTGTAAGGCCTTTTCTTGCCCTTGTAAAACCCCATGCTCTTTCTGCCGAAACTTTTCATGGAAACATGCTGACAGAAAGTTCAACCATTAGCATGGTTTCTCCTCCATCAACTCACCATCTTCCTATCTGTCTATCCCTCACGAGCTATAGATATATATAGCAATATCAACCACTGCATTGTACCTTCAATGTACGTAAAGTTGCAGAAATTTAATGGTGTTCATATAGATTCTATGCTTATTCTCTGATCTTCTTCATTTCTTATTCAAAAAAAAAAAAAAGAAAAGAAAAAGAACATCATTGGAGAAGTATTATGTGATGTAATAAGATAAAATGTGTATTATTGGTACGTTGGTTGTATTGATGTAATAAGCAGCTTTATTTGGTACACAAATGTCTTCTTCTTACGTGTTTGTTTCCTTTGGATTTTTTTTGTTTGCAATAATTATATTCCCAACATAATTAACGTTAATTAAAATAAAACTTTAGCTAAGAATATAGTCATTGATGCAATTATGAATTCAATTAGAAACAAAAATGAGTGAAATTACGTGGGTGATTTTTATGGTAAATATTCACTTGTCATATTATATATATATATATATATGTTTTTAGTGCATGTATCCTTTAATAATACTAGTATTTTATCAAGTAATTAATGCTTGAATACTCAAAATCATAACGTATCTTTTTTTCGTTAATTGTACAACATTTAAGTAATAATAATAATAATATTTTATGAAATAATTATAAATTGGATTATCAAAATTATTGTTGAATTAAGAATGAAAGGACATCAATTATATCATATTGTTTTTTATTTTTGAGAATCATCGTAAAAAGATCGTTAATTGTTAATAAAATCAAGATAGCGGTAAGTTGATGGCGAGCTCATACGGGCTTTTGTATGCGGGGAGTTGGGTGTGCACAAGAAGGCCTCGAGTAGCCTTGAGATAGCCGTTGGGTCAAAATTCTGTCAAACGACGACCGCCCTTTTTGAATATTTAGATTAATAATTAATAATGAAAAGAGTCGATATAGGTACGGGCAGTAATCAATCATTAGCACAAAGGGCAGAGCTAGAATAATTCCCTACAAGTTCTCGTTAAAATCGTTCTTTGCATCTAACATTTCCATCCCCATCTGTTCTCGAGAAAATAAATAAATTAATAAAGGAATCATTTTTTCTGGAAAATCATTAATAAGCATTCTTGCAGAAGAACAGCTCTGTTGGGGAGCTTGCAGAAATGCGATAAGAATTATAGCACCCCAAGTTGCATTTTACACATAACTGAGATTGAATAAAATCCATGAAATTTGCATTAAGAACCCGTTTCCCTTTTCTCCAGTAAAATTGGAAACGCAAGGCATTATGATGTTAGATTTCAAATTCTAGGATGAGTTTGATCCAATCATAATGCACTTTGGTTAGTCAGTGTCAGGATTCAAAAACTCAACTCTCCTCCCATGGCCGACTATAGAATAGTTGCAGATTCCATTAACGCACAACAGCAACAATCCAAACCCATTATAAAAAAAATATGCAGACATTATATATATATATATATGATAAGGATGTCGCATTCTAGGCCGAGCAACATGAGGGGGTTGTTCCAGCTGCCAGTCAATATCAGCTGAATTTTTCTGTCTTGATTATAGAAACAAAGAAAAGAATTTCATGGCATTGTTTCCATGCAATTTGTTGCAACATTCTTACTTTATGTCAGATCAGAGACAGCGATACACATACCCATATGAACTTATCTATTCCTCGTTGTTTTCTAGTCGATGCTTTCATCTTGTTCATAATAGTCTTCGATTTCTTTCTTTTCCTTTTCATTTTTTTTAAAAAGAATTTCATCTTGAATCCATCTTTCTTCTTGTCGGATTCTCCCATGGCTTGTACGCTTCCTCCATTAATTACAATCCGTGGCTAAGCCATGCCATTTGCTGGTTCATTTACAACTGCAACTGTGTGCGTACTTGGTTTTGTCATGTTTTGCAGCTTACCACAGAACATGCCTCAAATAATTCACACTCGGTCAACTTCCACGCCCATCACTTCCTACCCTTTGTCTGTTTTCAAAATGCTTTCAACTCTTTGCCTGAAATGCTTCTGGGCAATAGATATTATCAAGATAGATGAAATTTTAACTTAATTCAAATTTTCTCGATACAATAAATATTAATAATTCGAATTAATTTTTAAATTCTAAATTTAATTAACATAAAATAGATAATAATTTTAATTATCGATGATAAAATAAAGCTATAAATGGAAATGGAGAAACTTTATAGTTAGAAGTAGTATATAGGTAGGGAGCTGAAACACCCTTGCATTAATATTGAACTTCAGGAATCAATATCAGGATCCAGACTATCATTGTCAGCCATTTTTCCACCACCAGTATCGCTTCTAACTTCTAGCACAATTATTTCATTTTTATATCATAATTTTAATTTTTAATTTATTATTTCGTTTAAATTTAATAAGGTATATCGAATTCATTTGTATATTTTATTTCCAAATAAATCTTCATTTAAAAATAAATAATTTCAACTTAATTAATCTCATGATTTACTGAATCAATATTGCAGCTTAAATTTCCCAAAAATAGATCAACCAAATCATCTGATCGGTGCCTATAAGCCTCTAACTATCATAAGGCTCTAAAATTTTGAGTTAAAGATAAGATTCCATCTTTATTTTTTAATTGATAATAATATTTAAAAAAATATTTGATTTTTTTTAATTATTCATGAATTTTAATATTATCCATCAATTAATTGAATAAAAAAAATAATAATAAGACGAAGAAGGATCTAAATTGTAGTTTTAATTTGACAAATAAGAAGCTGATAAAGCCAAAAAATATGGTTAAAATATTAGCATTTATTTCTAAAAACTGATGGAAAGTGTAATTGTACTTAACTCATAATAATGATCATATGCTTGTTTAAATAAAATTTTGAGTTTAAATTTAAATATTTATTTAAATTATTGAAGAATTTAATGATAAATAGATTATCATTCATAGAAAACTTGTAGTGATATAACATATTTATTACTAATATGTTTCTTAAAAAAATTAAAATGTTAAAAATTGATTTTTTGCCATGTAAATTACTACGAAATATATATAAATATAAATTTATTATTATTTTATACTGAAATGTTTATTTCATAAATAAGATCATGCCAGATTGATTAGTAATTAAAAATAATTTGAATAAATCTAATAAATAAATAAATAAATATTATTGTTACGTTTTAAAATTCCCTAAAAAAATCCCGATAGGAACAAGGGAGAAAGAGTTGCAGAGGTTTACAGGGTGCCAAGTGGCAGTGCGAGAATATTTTGCCTTTCCTATTCCTTCGCTGCTGCTGCTGCCTTGGCCTGCAGCTTCATTTGTCTCCAGGCCTCTATTTAACCCTAATTAATATGATTTCAATAATTATTGCATGTGTTAATTGCTTATTCATATTATTATAATTTATAATATAAAGTTTCATCTTAATGGAGGATCATAACATGTTAATTTCCAAGAAGCTTCATTTGTTTTACCACGGAAAAAGTAATAATTATGTTTCAATATCTAATACATAATCATAAAGTGTGGATGTGTGGAATCGACAGGCTTCTGAATTTTGGGGGACACTAAGTGCCGAATGGTCGGTCGAATTAAGAAGCTTGTTAGGAATTTAATTATCCCTCTAGATCCATATGCTTTGTCTTTAAAATGGGTGACTAATTACGTTTTAATAATCACATTAATGCTTAGTTGTTCATTAATTTGGTCACTTTGTCTATTTCCTTGAAAGAAGCAACTCATCCCTATATTACTTCCTTTAATTAACTACATTTTCCGCATTTTTAAAATGAATTCATCATAAAATATTAATATATTTATGAATTAAAACGAATATATAAATTAACTAACTAATTTTTAAATTAAAAGATTGATATATTTAAATTATGATATATAAAAAATCAACATTAAAGGCCAGTAATTGGCTGTAACTGAGAGGCAAAGGTCATCCACTGGTTAATAAAATTAAACAAAGCATATTCAAATTCAACGTAATATTCCCTCAATTTAATTAAAAGCTAATTAATTAATTAATTAATTAATTGACATATTATATTTTCACAAAAAATAAAAATGAAAACAAAAACATAATATATATATAATAATGTTTACACGTTCTGCCATTCATGTGGAATCTTGATATATTGTATTTTCTTTTGGATACATTGTGTCTGCACTTTTATCTATTCTTTTAATTAATAATGATTTAATCAAACCCATATTATATAATTGCTGTCATTAATTATTTAATCAAAAATTGAATTAAATTTTCAATTTAACATAATAAAATACTGTAAAAAAATTAGAATGAATTTAAAAATTAATATATTTGTTTGTTGTAATTAATTTAAGATAAAGCTTTTAAAGAATGATAAAAGGTATGAAATGTTCACGTGGGGGGGAGTCAAAGATGAAAAGGTCAAATTTAAATACGCGTAATATGGAAATTGAGATTTAACTTTTAGCGACCAAAATAACTCTTTTGAAAAGTGTCGCTAATTGCAGGGGACAAACAGCCGCTACCTCCATGTTGTCCCCCACCACTTTAATTTCTCACCTTAATTTCCTCATTTACAAATTATTTTATATTTTTATTTTCAATGCAGCCATCATCTAACCCTATCATCGTCTTCATATACATAGTTTAACCTTAATTTTTCAACTTAATACAAGTACAATGATGCTTCTGTAAAAGAATATCATTTATATTTTATATGGTTTTGTTAGTTTATGTTTGATTCACGTACATGTTAAAATCAATTGTTTTATAATGAAAATAAATAAGCTAAATTATAATTAATTGTTTTGAATATTTTATTTGTGTTTGATGTATTATAAGATTAATATATTAATATTTTTTAATAAGATTTAAAGTTGGTATCAAAATTAAGATTATGGATTGATTTACCAGAAATACTTATATATATCTTGAAAGTACTATAAAATTAAAACATACATATTTTTTAATACATTAAATTTTTAAAAAAATTAATATCATTTTCAATTGATATCAAAATCTGGGTTCATGAATTTTAGAACAGTTACAAAGAGAATGATTGTTTACAAGTTTATTAATATAAATTATATTATAAAATAAAAATATATTTATTTTCTAACGTCAAATTTGATTTGATTTGATGATGTATTGGAATCGTAGACTGAAAAAAATCATTTTATTTGTTGTCAATAGAAGCTTATATTGTATTTTTTCAGAGTGGCATGCATAAACGAAGTCTACGTCTCCTAAATCCACCTTACGATATATATCTATAATAGTAATAATCAAAAGTGACCTCTGCCTTGCCATTATTATATTCATATATTTCCCTTCTCTCTTCTATACGCGTATTTATTAATAGGCACCACCTTCGCCATGATCATACCTTCAAGCTTCAAACCCCAGAGCTAAGAGAAAAACACACACACACACACACAAGCCTTGCTTTCTTACTTAGGCTCTTGTTACTGTAAGCAACAACAATGGTTGTGCCTTCCCTAACTCCAGTGTTGCGTACCAAGAAAACAAAAGCGGTAGGGATTCCTACCATTGATCTTGCTCGTGACAGGTCAGTTGTATCAGAATTGATCGTGAAAGCATGCGAAGATTATGGGTTTTTCAAGGTCATTAATCATGGTGTTGATAAACAAGTAGTGGAAAGATTGGAAGAAGAGGGTGTTGATTTTTTTGCTAAGCCAACGAAAGAAAAACAACTAGCTGGACCTGCTGATCCTTTCGGATATGGCTGCAAGAATATCGGATGCAATGGTGATGTGGGTGAGATTGAATATCTTCTTCTGGAAGCTAACCCTTTCTCCTTTTCTGAGCGATCCATGACCATCTCCAACAATCCTCAAAGATTCAGGTACTAATATATATATATATATATACGGATTATACAAAGAAAACCCTACCTGATGATTAATCTTGCGATTTGCTTTTTGTTAACTGTTGTTCGTTACATGTTTCAAGAAATAATGGACGATGATAATGACATAATTTCTGAAAAAATATTATATATTATCAAGTAAAATGTTAGGTTTATTAATTATATTTAACTATACAAATTTTAGAATTATGGTATTAAACTAACAAAATCATAGTGCATAATAAAGAATATTATTTGATAATTAATTATCAAATAATATATAAAAATAAAACATTTTTTAAAAAATTAAAAAATGAGATTATATTTTTTAGATTAATACTTTATAATTTAATTGATTTTTTTAATAATTTGAAGAGAAATTAAAAGAATCAGATTAAAAGCATAGGGCAGTGGAAAAGGGAATATATAATTTTATTTTGATAGGAGGAATATTTTAGAGTAAATGATTGAAATCCTAGAAAAGGACATTCTTTTTCTTTTTTATAAAAACAAGACTTGAATTAAAATTATGTTCAACTTCGAATGATTTCTTTTTGTTATTTTCTCTTCGACATTATTCTTTTCAGTTTGATCATTTATTTATTTATTTTGTTACCACTGGATATAAAAATAAATATTATTATTATTATATGTTAGAGATATATAAAATCATCATTAATTATATATAATAATTAATATTTTTAAGTTGAATGATTATTTTATATAATATCAAAAATTTTTATGATAAAAAAATTTAAGTTTTAATCCATAGAAATTTAAATTATTAAATAATATATCTCACTATGATATAGATATAAATTTCTACTTTAAATTCGATAAGTATTTATATGTATAACAATATTAGATATGCTAGATTTTGATCATGTATGTTCATTTTAATACAAATTATTTAATTTTATACTTTTTTTCAATACTATAATATAATTTTATTATTATGGATATCATTTTTATAATAAGAAGATTTTTATGATTTTGAAATTCTATTATTCACTAATTAATTGGGTTGATGAGTTGAAAAGAATTCTAACATGTACTTTTGTAATAGTGAAGAAAAGTAATAATTATTGGGTGTTGGATATGCATGCAGTTGTACTATGAACGATTACGTAGAAGAAGTTAGAGAATTGGCATGCGAGATTCTTGATCTTTTGGGAGAAGGGTTATGGATGGAAGATAAATCCGTGTTCAGCAGCCTCATCAGAGACGTCAATAATGATTCAGTGCTTAGGCTTAATCACTATCCAGCTCTCCTTAAAGATGTCCAGGACTGGGATCTATCTTTGCCCAAAAGAATTGGGTTCGGCGAGCATTCCGACCCTCAGATCCTCACCATTCTGCGATCCAACGACGTTGCTGGCCTTCAGATACGCCTGCACGACGGTTTGTGGCTGCCTGTCCCTCCCGACCCTGCCGGTTTCTTCTTGATTGTGGGTGATGCCTTGCAGGTTTGTAGTCCTCACTCATGCTATTGCATTTATTCTGCATTTTCCTTTTATTTTTGCCATTTCTGGATGGAATCTTTTAATTATCAATATCAATGTTGAACCGATAGATAGATAGATAGATACTTTCAATAATTAATTATATTAAAAATTTAAATATAAATATAATGTAATTATGATACATATAATACAACATGATTATGAGTGATATAATTATGAGTGATATAATTATTCAAAACATAAACAAGTTGATATAATATAAATGAATAAATAATTGATCAACATCACAAAAATAAAAAGATCATATACATTAGAACATTAAGCTGATTTTTATCGTTAATGGGTAAATATGATTTTGATCTTGCATCACATTCATACCATACTTACACATGGTATTCAAAACCGACACAAACTGTTTATTAATTTACAAAGAAATCATCATGGATGCATTGAAGTTTCTTTACTCGTAGCAAGATTTAGTACCATATATAACAGTGGGAAGACGATATTGAATGAAGGTACTGACAAACGGAAGGCTAAGGAGTGTGAGGCATAGGGCAATGAGGGGAAGCAGGGAGAAGGCAAGGTTGTCCACAATGTATTTCGGGGCACCATCGCTGAATGCATGGATATCCCCTCTACCTGAAATGTTATCACCTCAAAATCCATGTCGGTATAAGCCATTCACTTGGGCTCAATTCAAGAAAGCTGCTTATTCTCTGCGATTAGGAGATTCCAGGCTCGACTTGTTCCTCGTCAACCCCACTCATAATATTGCTTTATAATAAGCCCATACATACATATACATCCATTACTTACATATATATATATATAAATATAATATTTTGCCTTTTGTAGTTGTAAATACGGCAGTTGATGGGTGTGTTACCTTATATATTAATTTTATCTAAATTACTCAAATATATATATGTATATATAAATTTTATTTTAATAACTTTATTGAATTACATTAATGTAATATTAATAATTGAATAATAAAAAATAATTATCATTTTATATAAATTCATATTACACATATGATAGAATACTTGTAAGGTTATCTAATTAGATGTTGTATTCATATTTTAATGAATTTAAGACTGTATTAATAATAATGTAATAATAAATTAATTAAATTACAACTATATGATATATCAAATAATTGTCAAAACGTGTAGATCATAGAATATAATATATTAAAATAATTCTAATAGTTAAAAATCATATCTATGAATGATTGGTACTTCCAAAGTCTTAAATCACAAAAAAAAAAATCAATAAGACATTGATAACTTCATTACCATATTTCTAAACTCCATTAGCAACTGTTCACATAAGAATACAAACATAAAATAAAATTCTTAAAATGTAGTAACAAGTATCGTCTACAAGGACCAAAGAAGTCAAACACTAGCTAATGGCTATTAAACAGTCTAAGACATTCAATACGAAGTGAAATCAAATCGGGATTAAGAAATATAAATAAAGAGCATATAATTAAATGATTAAAATAGCTAAAAATGGATAAATATAAGTAAGAACTTATAAAACTAACAGCATCAAAATAAATAATAGAAGCAAAGCTTAAATAACAATAAAATAACAACAGTCAACTAATCCTATATCAACAGGAATTAAAGAGTAGTAAAATAATAGTAGCAGATTAAACTATAATTGAAACTTGTCATAGCTGAGAATTAAAAACAGTAGAATAGTAAAAACAACACAATACAAAGTAACAGCACATTAGTAAAAATAGAAAAATGTAGGGTAACAGAACAACAAAAATAAACAACAAATCACAGGATATTAGTAGCAGAATATGGAATGATAAAGCAGAGAAATAAATAGCAGATAATAGGGATATCAATCAAAAAAGAGATTCAGGGTAATGGGTTCATGTTGAAACTAAGGGTTACCAACAACTTTCCAGCAGAATTAGAAATAGCAAAAGAAAATAGACTCTATCCCTAGCAATCCATTAACCAATACCATTCAAATACTTAATAGTTGAATATATTCCTAGTATTCATCTATAAGCAATAAAATAGTGAATCCAGGAATGATACTCTATGAATGGGGCCAATATTCATAAAGAAGATTGTAAAACTTACAGATTCAAAGTTAGTGTATTGCAAGAATGAAATAGTCAATAACCTATGTTTAAACATTCCCTTAACACTCTAAATAACAAATCAGCCCTCCAACTCAAAAATAGAGCACAAAAATGTTCATCAATATTCTAAAACAAGATGTAAAGAAGAACAAACGAAGAGTAAAGCTTGTAAAATCTTGATTCTGCAGCTTCCTTCTTCCCTTACTCTTCCGTTCTTGAACTTGAATCCTTGTTCAAATTCCCCTCTTCATCAGATGGGTCTTTTTCCTTTCTCCCCCGATCCTGCGTGTTCTCCTACTTTCTGTTGTCTCCTATTTGTGGTGTCGTCCCCCTGCTGCTCTCTACAGAAACCATTTTTTGCTCCTCTTTTCCCATTCCATCAACTGGTTGTTTTCCAGGTGACTTCCAATCTCTTCTTCTCTTTTTGGACCACTTCCTCTTCGTATAATTACTAAATTATCCCTACATTAAAACATAAAATAAGTAGTATATTTATAAAGTAAAATAAAGTAGCAAAAGTTAAGTAAACTAATTCCTAAATTACTTAATTAACACAAATTAGTCAAGGTAAATTAAATTAATTAAGCATAAAATACCAGCAAAACAAGTTGATATCAGCATCAATGAAAAACAAATGAGTTAAGGTAGTTCGATGCACTAATTAAGACATTTGCCTAGAAAAATGTAATAATATAATTCTAAAGAAATTACCATAAATAGTAAATTTTTTTATTAAATTTAATAGTTTAATGCGAGCATAGATTTTTATCAGCTTCTCATTATACATAACAAGATTTAAATATTAAAAAATTTATTGATTGATAAATTCATTTTAGATTATTTTATTTTTAAAATTTAAATTTAAAATGGTCGAGCGAATATAGAAGTTTATTGTCGTAACGTATTTAATTTAGGAGTAATGTATTAACGATAAGTTCTTTAGGACATAATTGCACTCTCTTAATTTAAGAATGAGGTTGGCCAACCCTCAACCAAAACCCTCAAGTAAGAGATTAGATGGCCAACCCTCTTTGGCATGGATTACATGTATGTGTGTATATATATGCATATATATATATATATATATATATATATGCACGTATAATATTGGTTGGAGGGATTTCCAAATAAATAAAGTCTTCACCAATCGAAGTTTAAAGAGGATACAGGTTGTCCGTTGTAGGTGGGAAACAATTTAGACAATAATTAGTTCAAATTCTATAGGATTCTACTATTGTATTCTTAATGAAGCTAGGACTCTACTCATTGATATTTATTGTTGGTTACACGTTGCTCTTTTCATTACTAACTTGAACGTCAGAGTATCTATATCGAGTATTTACGCACAACCGGGTGCAAGGAATGGCTTCATTGTTATTATTACTTGAAGCTATGCTAGGATCGAGGGTCGCTGAATATGCGACAGGAAAAGCTAAAGAGGAGCCAAATTGTGAGGCCAGCGATGGAAGCATGGGTATGGTTAATTCGAGCAGAAAACAGGAGAATTCTGCTGCCGCCTTCTCTACTGAGCAAGAGGACTCCAAATCTGGCTTTCCCGGCGAAGGTGATCGTGGACAGACTTGGGAAATAGCCAGATTTTGCATCTGCCTTTATTAACTACAAGCAATTGTAGTAATGGAAGATACTTATTTAGATGAGTTATATTTTCATTTTGAAAGATAATGATTTCATTAAAAATTAAAGTTATATCATATGGATAAGTTTGATCCATATTTATAAATATGAGACATTTAAATAAATATTTTCTTATAATTATGAATTTCGATATGTATATTCAATCATATGTATATTTATTTCATCTTTTTTTGAATTTGTTTTATTATGTATAGTACGAAAAACATCTATCAAAACTAGATTTAATATATCAAATAGATAAAACTATAATGAATTATTCGTATTAAAAGCATATTATATAATAGGAAGAAATTGACGGTTGGATTCAGTGCAACGGAGTTAGGTTGTTTTTGTTGTTATATTCATTAAAATGCAAAATCTATACAATAAAATAGTTTTTTCCACTAATAATATAAAAAATCACAACAAAATAAGAATCGAAACTGAACTATTTTTAGTTGGTTGGTAGTATGGAGTTGTATAGAAGTAACTAGTTATTTAATTATTCAGGTTATGTTTATAATTAATTACTAGTCATTTATTTTGCATTATAGAATTAAATGCAATTATTTTTTTTTTTTTATCATTTTAGCTGTTCTTAATACATTTTATATGGATACAGTTAAAAGTGTCCAGAGGAGAACAAAAATACCAATAGGCTACTAATGAAATTGCAGGCAAGTAAAGCTGCATAAGGCAACTAGATGGGTAGCGACTGGTGATGATGAGACTATATAGACAATTGAAAAACTCCGCCAAAAAGGTTTTTCTTTTTTTTTAGACAACATGCAAGAGCAGGAGGGCTAGCAGGATTTTTCAATGTCAAGCATGGTCATTCCTTGGAAGATGGAAAAGCAAAATCCTGACCGATCCCTGCAAGAATCCAAGTACAACACAAAGTTACCCTGTAAAAAATAGGAAATAACTTGCCAACTTCATCAAATTGACTGAATCATTTTTCCGCTACACTGCTGGTGCACCGGTGCGTCGACAAGTCAAACCCACATCAGAAATGTAAGGAGCTCAACAAATGGTGGATTCCTGAGCATTACATGTGGAGGAACAAGCAGAAAATAGCCAGCAAAAATGGAAGGCAATTATAAGCTGAAAATTCTTTACTTGTGACAGAAATTTTAGATGAATTTGGTCATTAGTCTTAGGCAGAGAATGTGCATTGTGACATTTTTTGAGTTTGGTAGAAGCTATAGAAACCTTCTTTCTCTGTTGTTAAAGAGCATCTTCCTCCATGACAGTCACTCTTGTGAACAACTTCACTGGTTTGAATTTTATGTTATAAACAATAGAAAAAGAAAAAAAGCATAAGTCCCCCAGCAAAAGAAACCAGCAATCAGTAACTTGGAAACAGAAGATGAATCTATCTTATATTGTCGAGTCTTATTCAAGTTCTTTCCTTTACATCCTCACATCAGATTGTATCGATAATATTCCAAAAAATGAAAGAGAAAGAAAGAAATAATTTGTTGATGCTGTTCACAGAATAATCAACATAAGAATAGAATAGGAAGAAATGGCGTGTATTCTGAGGAAGATTATGGCAAACCTCTAACAAATCTTGCCTCACTTGTTCCTCGGTATCTTCTTGATGAAGCAAATTTCAACAATGTATTTGGCTTTATGATTCCAGTTCAGGTAAACTCATATGACACTAAACGCAGACTGCATCTTAGACGAGAAATGAGATGCAATGGTCTGGGAGGCAAATGCTTGAATCTGCTTCTTGGCATCTGAATATGGACAAATTGCTAATTCAGTAGGGGAAGAAAGTAACTTATTCAAAAATACTTGCATGAGAAGAAACATGGAACTGCATAGCAAGCTTGTATTAATTGTTACATGTACTTGATTTAATTCAACTTGACCAAGCCTTTAGTTTCAAGTTAATTGCATCAAGACCACATGGGTCATGTCATCGAGTGACTTCCAGCTTGAAATTAAATAAATAGTTGGCCTAACAATTCGGCAAGCCAGATGAGCCTGGGTTCTACAACCTGGATCTATAAATGTTACACACTATAGTCCAAACTCAGACTTCTGAGAAATACACAAGCTCGGGCATTTATTATTATGCATGGGTTAGAAGACACAGTAGGATCTACAAATGGAAAAAGATCTGCAGAAACTTCTGTATTATTTTCTCCCCTGAGCTAGCGGAACTTAATAGTGCTTGCACTAACACTTTTCAGTGAATTATATATATATTATGCGCAAAGCAGCAGCATGTTGAAGATTAGCACATGCAGAGACTCGTACAGCAGAGATGAGCAAACAATGGATGCCATTTTTTTAGTGATGCTTTAAATTGTATGAATCTATGAAATTTGACACTTAATGGTGAAATGAACCACTAATAATAACCTTTTAATTTTGAAAATAGAAACATGTCCAGACATATTCATCACCAGCCCACTTCCAGGATTGTATGTTGAAAGGTACTTTTGACAAATAAAGCAAATATATTTTGGCAATTTTCTAAACAAAGGATAAGGAAAAGCATAAATTTCAAGCAAAAATCTAAGCCCTACCCAAGCCAACAATGTGAAACACATCACATCAACAAGGACCATCATTGATGAACACAAAATAACCACGCATCAAAGCATTTATACATAGACATATTCAACATGGCATTAGAACCAATAATACTATTGATACTAAAACTATCATTCAATAAAGTTGCAAACCTTTGCGGCATTTGGTGAATCCAATTATATTTGCAATGCTGAGGCTCAAACAAACTCCTATTACCAGGACATAATCGACCTCAAACCTTATGAGTGAAAATATTCCAAGAACAATCCAAGCAGCTGCCTGTAACAACAGCCAAGCACCTTCATCAAGCTTCTTTTTTCCTTTAAACCTCAGCACAGATCATTCTAACAAATGCTCACGCAACAAAAGCAGGTTTAATGTGAAAACAGCCGGAAAGTTTTAAACGTACAGTAAGGTATAGTGTCCACCAAAATAGCCAAGAATCCTTCTTGTTCATACAAGCCAATGACTGCATAAAAAAATAGATCACTTATATATAATCTTTATGAGAATCATGAGATGGTTAGAGTTTTCCTAAAATAAGTAAACTAGCAATCATCATCATCGAAGTATATCAAACCTGCTGATCAAGACATTCAAATTTCCAAACGCTTTCACCCTGCTCATTTATTTCATTCCACCACCTAAGTCCAACTAAAATCCTTCCACTGACATTCTTCACCACCCAAAAATCAAGGGCCGCAAGAACCACAGTCACCACAAAAATGATAACAAAGCTATCAATAAACAGAGCTGACAGTATGTAGAATGATAAAGCTGCAGCCTGCCAAAATATAACATAACACAGTCAAAATGAAGAATGAATTCTTCAAAATTGAAATAAGAATTACAATAATTTATACATTACCTTGAAGAGCACATGGAAGAAACATGTTCCCGGATTGGCATAGTTTTCCCCTAAAGGCTGCATCATAAGAACACATTTTTAGAACAGATGATTTTTTAAAAAAAAGTTGAAAATTTATATGAACGGATGCATTCAACAGCAATTTACTACAATGTTTTTGGTAAATCCATAAAACTAGTAACGGATGAGTATTGGCTGCACCACGAAAAAACTCATATGAATGGATGCATTCAAAGGAAATGAAATTTACTTCAATGTTTTTGATAAATCTATAAAATTCAGTAACGAATGAGCTAGGATATAAAATTAGGCGTAAAAATTGCCACTGGAATGAGAGATCGAATCATGATTCATAAAATTATAAACAGAAAGTAAGTTAAAAAAAAAATAGATCTGGAGAGAAATGTAAGATTTTACCTGATTAAAATCCATATTGGAAATAACAGTGAAATTCTATTGAAAGGAGGAATTCGCCTGGATCTTCCTGGAGGTGAGCTAAGAGATCGTTTATGATTAGGAAATGAAATTTCACAAACTCCGTCGAGCGATCGGTCGGTTGATTATCGTTGACGGATCATGAAGAGAGGAGAAAGATTAGACGATTGGGCTTTACAACATGGAAACGAGTCGAGTTAGAGCCCAAATTTATGATTTTACATAAATAATTAAATAATAATCTCTATATTTATTTAGGATAATCAGCAGAATTTTACTTTTTCAAGTTTAATTTTAAAAAATTGTCACTTTTATTTTAAATTTAAATTTTTATCATATTTATTTTTATACTTACTTATTTATTCCTTTTTTTTAAATATTTTATTCTTTTATTATGTAAAAATTTTAATCACCATCAATATCATAAATCTCATACCTATTATTATCTATATTATTATTATCATTATCATCATTATTATAATTATCATTATATCATCACTGTTACTGTCACTACTGATATTACTATTACCGTAATCAATAACTGTCATCTTCTCCTCCTACTCCCATTTTTTTCTTTTTCTTTTTTCCTTTTTTATCTTCCTTTTCTTTTTATTATTATTTTTCCCTTTTTACTGTTACTTTTGTATAAAATAACAAATATTATATCTATTATTTTTTTTGCTACTATTATTATTCTTCATTATTACTATTTTAATTTAAAATATTTTTATATTATTTATAATTTATTTATTTTTAATTGATATATAAGTTTTAAAAATATATATATTTACTTTTATATATTATATAGTAAATAAATATATTTATTGTTATATATAATATAGTATATAAATATATTTATCATTATATATTATATGAAATATATAATAAATAAATGTATTTATAAATATTTACCATATAATATATTTGATAGATAATTTATCTACTATATACAAAATGATTTTTATATATTATGCATTTTATCTATCATATATAATATGTGATATATATTAATAAATAAATTTATCTATTATATATATTATATTATATATACTAGTAAATATATTTATCTACCATATATATCATATTATATATAAAGACAAATACACATATATATGGGCGGAACCATGATCGGGCAAGGGGGCTGAAGGCCCGGCTCAAAAGAGAGTGTGGGTGGTGGGTGCTAGGTGGGGAGTGGGGTGGGTGCTGGGCCTCAGCCTCGACTTTGATATTGCCCCGGCTCAAAAGAGGATTTAGCTCCCCTTTCTTTATGGGCTAGCTCCCCTTTCTTTATGGGCTGATTCCGCCACTGCACATATATATTAGTAAATAAATTTATCTGCTATACATGGTGTATATACTAATAAAGACATTTATCAACCATATTATATATAACAATAAATATATTTATTTATCATATATATTATATTATATATTATATATATAATATAGGTAAATAGGGGTAAGCTTATTTTGATAAGAACTAAACCCATCAATTTTGTTTAGTTCAATTCAAAAAATTTTGACTCAGTTCGATTTAAAAAAATTTTATTAAAATTTTTGATTTGAAAACTAAAATAATTGAAATAAATAAGAGAAAAAATCAAACCAAATCACTTTAACTTAGTTTCAGTTTGGTTTGGTTTATGAAATATTAAACTGAAAAAATTTTGATTCAATTTAATTTTACCTTAAGAAATTTTGATATTGATATGTATTTTTTAAAATTATATATCAATTAAATAATGAATTAATTATAAAAATATTAGATTTTGAGGAATCTTTTTAATTAAATATTAATTTTACTTTTCAATTAAATTTTCATTATATTTCTATTTTAAATTGTTATTTTTAACTTTATTTATTAATTTTTTTTTTTATCGAACCCTAATTTATTTTTCTCTAACCTTAGCTAACCCTATGAATATTAAAAAAACTTTCTAGTATTGCCACCATCATCATTGTTGCCACTGCTGTCGCCATTGCTATCGTCACTGCATCATCACTACCATCACTTCACAATTGTCACTTCTCTTTTTTTCATTGTTTTCTTTTTCTTCCTTTTTTTCTTCCTCTTCTTACTCTTTATTGTTTTCTATTTCATCATTTTCTTTTTTTTTTGCTCTTTTCTTTTTTACTTTACATCAATTTTTTACAAATAAAAAAAAAGAAAAAAGTTTATTTACTCCTTTTCTTTTGTCTTTGATGCTTTTTATTGTTATTTTAAAATTTTAAAATTTTTAACTTATTTTTTATTTGAAATATTTCATATTATTATTTGTAAAATAAATTTATTTATTGATATATAAAACATGATATATAGTAAATAAATATATATAAAGATAAATATATTTATCTATCATATATTTTATTTCATATATATATATAATGATAAATACCATATATTTCATATATATATAATGATAAATACATATAGGTACAATATTTAAATTTCAAAAAATGAATAATAAACTTTGTAAATAAAAACTGTAACATTTTTTTAAAAGTTTATTTTTATTTTTATTGGTTTTTCATTTTTATTTTTATTGGTTTTTTTATTTTTTGAGTTTTTGAGAGATTTAGGAAAATCCAGGACCAAGATTAGAGATGATCAATGAGAGCTGATGAGTGGCAATGGTAGCTGGTCAAGGTTTCAATATTGAAGTTAATAAATTATATTAATTTGGTTGACTGAATTTGATAAATACTTAATGTATTTAAATTTTCTAATATTATCTTACTTACAAAATCTTAAATATAATATTTACTTACACCATAGATCTCAAGTTCATCAACCATGAATGAACCATTGCACAAGCAGCTCCAGAAGACATCAGGTGTCAGAATACTTGTTCGCCCATCCTTGTCAACATTTACCTTCAAGCATAACCATTTGGGTCATTTGTTTCTAAAAAGATATTTAGAAAATACCATCACACGATACTCAAACCAAAGAGCAAATGAAAACAATAAACTAACCTGACCAAAGTGCCATAACATGTCAGTAAGACCATTATAAATGGATTGTGCTATTGAACAGTCTATCAATATGATATGGTCAAACAAGGATTGTGCTTTCACCCAAACATCCTCTCCAAAACCTAACTTACATTCAATTATCTTAGTTTTTATCGACTTGTTTTAGTTATAGAGTCATGAGTACATATGTACTCATATGTGTGAACAAACAAATATATGGCCTTGGACAAGGCCTTCATACTTTATAAACATCAACATAAACTTCTACTTCACATAAAAAGACTTCATATTCACATTCTTAACATTAGACCCATATCACAAAATAAAAAAGGAACAATAACAACAACAACAGGAAACACAACCTTTGCTAATATTACTCCAATCTAGTGATTTTCAACATCTAATAAGATTTTAATAAAAAGATATCTCATAAATTTATATCATCTAAAGTTTCAATTCATGCTATTGAAATTTCATGTGCAATACAAGCTTTGTAATTGATATTTTTCAACTAATGTCCACAGCCGCAAGGACATCTTGTACAAGTAGCAAATCCCAAAATAAATGTAAATCATGAGTAAGAGACTGCCAATTCCAAATATTCATAAAAGAATAGCAACACAACGCAATTTTGCATACCAGCAAACTTTTATAATGGTAGAAAATGTTGCAATATTGGGTCTAATACCATACTTATGTATCTTTTGAAGGACTCGTATAATGAACAAAATTTCTTGTTTATGCCTTTTGTTAGCTTTGTAAGCCTCTCCGAACAAAGTTGACTAAAAATCTTTATTACCTTATTATCTTCACCATTTGCCATTTGGTAATCATTAGTTTTCCAAATTGAAGATAAACACTTAACTTGCAGCTTGGTGGTTTCACCAACATCATCAACTATGCAATGAACTAACCTACCAAAGCCATTGATTAGTGAAGTAAAAGTCACAATATTAGGCTTAACACCCTCTTTTGTCATCTCATCAAGTAAGATCACAGTAGATTGCATCAATTTATTCTTGCACAAGACATCTATAAGCACATTGTAAATGATGATATTAGCCTTCAATCTTGACTGGTGAAACTCCCTAAGAACCTCTATTGGTTCATTGTATAGACCATCTTTAGAATAAACATCAATCAAAGTTGAATAAGTTATTATATCAGGTGATACATGTTTGCTTTACATCTCCTTGAACACTCTCTTCGTTTTATCATACTTGAGTTGTTTCCCATACATATCTAAAAGCAAATTATATGTCACAGCATTTCTCCTAACGCCTGCAACCTTCATTTTTTTAGAAATGTCCAAAGCCTCATTAAATCTTCCAAGTTTAGCATACCCATCAATCATAGTAGTATAAGTAATAATATTAGGTATTATATTTTTCCTACATACATTGAATGTGATCTCAGAAGCTATATCCATTTTTCCACCTTTGCAAACCGCATTCAATAAGGTATTATTAAGTAATAATATCTGGATCAATCCCTCTTTTCACCATTTCACTGAAAAAATCCATTGCAATCTCCCAAAGCCCCTTTCTACAACACACACTAATAAGAGAACTAAACGTAAATTGATCAGGTTGCAATCAATTGCTTAACATCTCATGAAAAATTTCAAGCACTTTTTTGAGAGACACATCACCTTTGGCACAAGCATCAAAAACAGCACTATATGTAACCACATCTAGCATCAACCCATTTATCTTCATATAATCAAAAACAGCATTAGCTTCAACACAATATCCATATCTACCATAAGCAGTAATTAAGGCAGAGAAAAGATAAACATCTCTTCCACAACCAGCTTCGAGAGCACTCTCCAAAACAGATTTGGCAAAGTCTACTTGACCATAATGGTAGCTAATTTAGCTTTCTCCAACTTTCTCGTCTCCCTCCTCAAAGCAAATTGGAAACATCCAATATCTTTAATACAATCTCCTGTCAAAGGTGGGCGCCCATAATAGTGGAAAGAAAAAGGGGCGCCGTAATTTTTGAAAAGGGGAGCCGCAATTTTAGAAGCCGTAAGTTTTGAAAGAAAGAAAAAAAAAAGGAAAGTCAGAAAAATCGGCTCGGTACGCGTTTTGCCTCTCCTATAAATAGGAGAGGTTAAGGCATCAGTTCTGTATCCCAAAATCCCACAGAAATACAAAATACCGAGAGAAAAAATAGAGAGGAGATGAAAGAAAAATATTTGAGAGTTTTTGATTCGTGTTGTAATTCCAAATTATTTCATTTTCAATAAAATTTTTCGATCCTTTGTCCGTGATTTTTACCCTAATTTGTTTAAGGATTTTTCACGTAAATCTATGTGTTCAATATTTTATTTTTTCAAATTTTAGCTGCGATCCTGCTTTATTCGGTCCATATTTTACAACAATTGGAAGCTCTTCTCTGATAAATAAAATTTATTTAATTATGAAATAAATTGATGGGTCCATAATCTCAGAAAAAAATGATTTATCGCCGGCTGGAAAAAAAAAAAGAGAAGAAATTTGGGATAAAGAAAGGAACCTTGAAGTCATTGTCGATGAGCATTCCAATGGTGCAAAAGACAGTAGCAAACAAACACATGACCATCTGAATCTCCATCACGAGAGTATAGCTGATCTCCTGCCTCGATTTCTTGTATGTAAGCTCCACCAATGGCAGGATAAACCCGTATAAACCTGCAGCTAACAGCGTCATAACGAACCCCAATGCGTATTGTTTGTTGGATTCATGATCTGGGCGGTCACCGCTTGTATGCAGGGCCAAAACGCCAGCTCCAACGGTTAATAAAACCACTGCGTTTATTGAATAAGATGTGAATTTCTGTTTAACTAAAAGGAAGGCGAAACCAGCGGTGAAAGCTAACTGAGTCGCGATGATCAAGGCGGAAGTTGAAACGGGAAGACGAGCTACTCCATATGCGTAAAGATAGTCGTCCAAGCCAGTGAGGAAACCGATGAACATGGCGGCGAAGAAAAGAGGAAGTTTCATGAAGAAGATTTTAGTGGTGGGGGTGATGGATTTTCGACGGAGGTAACTTATAAGTAAAGGGATAAGAATGATGGGCCAACCGGCGGTTTCGAGCCAGCTTGATAACCAGACACGCTTGCCTCCATGAATGAAGTAGAGACGCATGATCAAAGGGCCACCGCAGTTTCCTACGGAAAGCATGATGCAATTTAGAATAAGCAAGGATCTTTTCATGGCAGGGGTGATGGCAGTGGGGGAGGAGGCGGTGGTAGCTGGAGGTTCTTGCTTTGTGTCCATGGGAACTGTTTGATGGTGTAAGCTAAGGTTGAATCTGTGGCTTTTGGTGCATTACTAATACGACCATGTTGCTTGTCCATTACCAACATGACAGATACTTGTCCCAAGCCCCTTTTTTTTTTATTATTATTAAAAAGGGGAAAAGGTTGACAGGATAAGGAACCATTTTATTCCATAAAGTCAATGTATCCGTTTTTATATCATTAAAATATAAAATTATTAATATTCAAAATACTTTTTTAAGGGACGAATGAGAAATAAATAAATAAATAAATAGGAAGCTTGGAAATCTCCATGGAGAGGAGATGCACAATCAATTATTGATTTGGCAATTAATCACCCTATCTATTTGGAAACTACATTCCAATACAATACCTTTTTTTACATTAAAGTCACCCACATGAGATTTCTATATATATATATATATATATATCATACTATAACATAATTAATTAAATGTAGACCGTACATTAAAAATTTGAGCATTTCTCCATATCATTATCATGAATAAGACTGTATCCATCCACATTTTATTGATCTACACTTTGAGTGAGTGAGTTGGGTGGTGTTCCTTTTGTTCGTGGGGGTGTCTGTTTCCTGCTGGAGACCTCAGATATCCCTATTCTGGGATATGGAACCTGCACTCTATGCCTGCAAATAAGTTGGGTGGTTGGCACCCTATTCCAAATTTAATCCTGCAAAAATTTATTTAATAAATAAATTAAAATTAAGATAGATAATATTTAATTTATTTAAATTTATCAGTAATATATATATTCGTATAAAAATATTTTTTAACTTAGTTATTAATTTAAAATTATAAGTGTTCATGAAATATAATATTTTTTATTTAAAAATAAATAATAAATAATATATTTTATAATTAATTTTGAAAAATTCAGATGACATTTATTTAATTATAAATAAATGAAAGTTAAATAAAGTAAGAATTGAATGATGATTAGAACCAATTGCATTGGAAGCATGGATGATGAAGGTTGCTGAGGGAGACATTTGGGCCAGCTTTTTTAAGGACCAAGCTAAGTCCCTTCGTGGGCGGCCTTCAATCAATCATTATTATCCTTATATGTACATTTATATTTAGTTACTATATAAAAGAATAAATAAATATATTAAATTTAATTAGTTTATCTTATTTTATAGTAATTAGTTTGAATTATTGATAATTTATTATTTTTTATTCTATTATATCAAATAATAAATGTATATATAAGTTATAAATTTATTCATATACTTTATATTCAAATAAATAAATTTTTATTGAGAAGTAGCTTTGTAAATAACTTCATCTCATTTTAAATCTTGATTTTATAATTGATTATAGAAATCAAAAGAGCAATTAGAGACATATATAAGTTTGATATGTAAATAAAAAATAATTTTTAAATAATTTGTAAAAATAAATGATATAATCTTTTTATTTTGTTTATACATAGAAAATAAATAGATTATAATATTAAAATAATTATGAATTTTTGATTAAAAAATAATTAATTTAATTTAATTTTAATTTTTTTATGTACATGTAAAAATAAAAACTATAATAGATACTAAATATGTTTATGAAATAAAATTACAACTTTTCAATTTAATCAATATTTTTACTTTTTTTCAACACAAAGAAATAAAAGAAAAGAAAAGAATGAAATTCAATTTTTTATTATTTAAGATTCCAATTTTCTATTTTAACCAAATATGAAGTATTTAATATTTAAATTTTTATTCTTATTTTTACTATTTAAATTTTAAATTTTAACTTTGTAAGGAGATAATTTTAATTTTTTAATTATATTTTAGAAAATTTTAAAATGATGTAAGTTAAAATTTTAATATAATTTTTAATTTATCTTAAAAGATAATAATATAATTTTAAAATTAATTTTATGTTTCTCTATCATTTTAGGATCTTTTTATTTTATTTTATTTATATGTTGAAAAGGATAAATTATGATTTTAGAATAATAATTATTTTTTTAATAAAAAGTAATTGTTTAAATCAATTATGTAATATATATATATATAAGAACATAAAACAACAACAAATAATAATAAATATTAAATTAGAATTTTACAATTTAATTTATATTTATTGTAAAAGAAACTTAAATAAATAAGATTAAATTTTTTTATCATTTTATTTAGTTATTCATGATATTATTATTTTATTTATTATTCATGATATAATATCATAAATTATTTAATTTTTAAAATTTTATTGTGTATAAATAAGATTAGGATCTCCAATTTTATTCAAAATATGAGATGCTTCATACTTGATTTCTTATTTTTAATTTATATTATATTATTTTTAAATTTAAATTTAATTTATGTTTAATTTTTTATTCATGATATTTTAATTATAGATAATGATATGGATTATATACATTTCATATATATCTTTATATTTATTATAATTTTTAATTATTTATTGAGTTTTAATTTTTAAAATAAAAGATTTGAAGGAGAGAAGATGAAATTTTGGTTAAAGGATTAATCTATCCTAATATATTCTTTTTTTTATTATAATTTTGATTATTTTGATTATAATTGATTATAATTTTAATTATTTTTTAATTTTAAGACATATGATGTCATGCATCTTATGTGGCGTAATATTTGAATTTCTCTTAGATATATATATATATATATATATATATATATATTATTTTAGCTTTTTAATTTTTATCAGTATCAATAAAAAATAATTTCTATAATTTCTAAAATTTTTCTTAAAAATACAAAACTAAAAAATACATATATAATTTGGTTGTATCTTTTTTTTTTATATTTTCTGTTTGAATTCTTTTTGTAATAAATATACATAAATAAATATAAAATCATATGATATGTATTTATATATTATATAATATATATGATACACATTTATATATCATATACTGTATATATGTATATAGTGTGTATATATATGAAAATAGTAAAAAAAATATCAAAAATAAAAAAAGATTAAAATTCAATGAAGAAGATAAAAGAGGAAGAAGAGAAGAAAATAAAGAAAAATGAAAGAGGAAGAAAAAAAAATAAATTAAAAAAAAGAATCAAACCAGAAAGAAGAAGGAAGGAAGAAAAAGAAAGAAAGAAAATAAAAATGAATATTTAAGAATTTATTAATTAATAGAATTAATAAAAAAAGATATAAAAATGGTGCACATACTTGAGTATATAGTATGAACGGTTTGGTTATTGATATTAGTTTAAATAAATTCTGAAGTTTAAATTAATTTATATTTTTTTTAACATCAATCCATTATTTATATGATAATGAATTCCATAACAAACTTGGGTGTAGTTGGTAGTTTCGGCCACGATCCAGCAAGATATGACCTGTAATCTGAGGTAGACACAGCCCATGATATTTCCATGAAGATTGGTTCTTTTTCCTTTCCTTGTCCACCCGTATCCGTACAGATTTTTACCATGTTCATGAAAATGCGAATTTATGGTTATTAATGTACATGAACAACCGATTTTTAATCTCTGTTCATGAACGACCACCAACTAAAAATAACATGATTTTTTAGGATTTAGACTTCATTTGTTGCCAGTTAATTTGTTCTGTTTCTTGATGGAAAATAGCAGCTGGAATGATGATATTTCTGACGAGTTGTTACCTGTGGAAAGTGAAGATTCTGGTGTTGATAATGGTGATCAAGAAAATAAGGGACTTGCAGAAAGAGTCTGGATTGAAACCAAGAAACTATGGCAGATTGTTGGTCCTGCTATTTTCAGCAGGCTTGCAGCTTTCTCCATGAATGTCATCACCCAAGCTTTTGCTGGCCACCTTGGAGAGGTTCAACTCGCTTCTATCTCCATAGCCAACACTGTCATTGTTGGGTTCAATTTCGGTCTCCTGGTAACCAATCCATAATCTTTTTATATCACAAACTTCTTTTACAATGATTATCTTCATTCGTATCACAAGAAAGAAAGAAAGAAAGAAAAGAAAGCTAACGCCGTTTTGTTTCTTTGAATTAGCTTGGAATGGCGAGCGCATTAGAAACATTATGTGGGCAGGCATTTGGAGCCGGAAGATACGATATGCTGGGAATTTACATGCAAAGATCATGGATTGTGCTATCCTTTTGTTGTTTATTACTGTTGCCGTTTTACTTGTTCGCTTCTCCAATCTTGAGATGGTTAGGACAGCCGGAAGATGTAGCAGAGGAGTCAGGAATAGTAGCGACATGGCTGCTACCATTGCACTTCAGTTTCGCATTTTTGTTCCCATTGCAAAGATTCTTGCAATGCCAGCTCAAGAATCAGATCATGGCTTGGGTTTCTTTGGCTGCATTAGGAATCAATGCGTTCACATGTTGGCTTCTGGTATATGCATTAGGCTTTGGCGTCATCGGCGCTGCTATTGCGTTGGATATTTCATGGTGGTTTATGGGATTCGCCCTTCTGGTTTATGTTCGATATAGATGTCCATTGACTTGGACGGGTTTCTCGATGCAAGCCTTCAATGGATTATGGGAATTCGTTAAACTTTCTGCTGCTTCAGGCGTCATGCTTTGGTACAATCATCTGTCTCTTTTTACTTAAATTTTCAATCAAAAAGCAAATACAAATCAACAATTTAGCTTGGGTTATCATCTGATTATTGGTTCAGCTTGGAGAATTGGTACTACAGAATACTGGTATTGATGACAGGATTCATGAAAAATGCTACAATCGCTATAGATGCCTTGTCGGTCTGGTAAGATTGATTGATTTTTCAATTTTATGAAACAATCCATACAAGAGAGATTCAATCTGACTCCATCTCTTCCATTTCCTGTGCTGGGTTGAATCTGATTTTACAGCATGTCCATTAATGGCTGGGAGATGATGATTCCTTTGGCCTTCTTTGCAGCTACAGGGTATTAATTTTCTTTCTTTTCTTTGCCTGCCATATAGGGCAATTTCTGGAAAAAATAAAAAAAAACAACAGCTTTACCATGAAAAGTAAACATTTTCCCAATTTCTGGTAAAAAAATAAGAAAGCGCGGAGCCGCTGATAACCGTTGACTGGCGGACAGAGCTGCAACCCGACACACATTAACAGAGGCACCCGCCTGTCCTTTCTTCTGCACTGATGGGACGAGCCTCTGTAGGGCTGTGCATGACTGACCGAATTCTTATTCGACTGCTATTTTTTTTTTTATTTTCTCACAAATATGCACCTATATATATATATATATTATAAAATGAAGAATAATTTCAGGATAAGAGTGGCAAATGAACTGGGAGCTGGAAATGGGAAAGCGGCAAGATTTGCAACCATAGTGTCTGTGGTGCAATCAACTATAATTGGACTCATAATCTGTATAATCATCATCATGCTACGCAACAGAATTGCATTGTTATTCATTTCTAGCAGTGAAGTTCTTCAAGCCGTGAATGATCTTTCGACCCTGCTAGGAATTACCATTCTTTTAAATAGCATCCAACCAATTTTGTCAGGTAAAATTTATGATCCATCTTTTAGTTCTAAAGTTTCCAAGTACATCAATTCATGACGAAAGCCTAGCATGAACAAGATTGTAACATCGTGATGATTCCAGGAGTGGCCGTAGGATCAGGATGGCAAGCATATGTTGCATATATCAATCTTGGATGTTACTATATCATTGGACTGCCGCTTGGAATGCTAATGGAATGGCATTTCAACTTTGGTGTAAAGGTAATTATAATATATGATCCATATATCATAAACTTTTCTATAATATCCAATCTAACGGATGCAACGTTTCATGATTGTTCAGGGAGTATGGGGTGGAATGATATTCGGTGGAACTCTGGTTCAGACGGTAATATTAGCCATTATAACAATGAAAACAGATTGGAAAAAGGAGGTAAAGAAAGTATATATTATGTATGCAATTAGTCATAATTATTAATATTATTATTGGGTAATGATTTGGTCGAGCTAAACGTGCTTGGATCGATGAAATTGTCAGGCGGAAAAAGCTCGTGGTCGTGTAGCTAAATGGTCGACCACACACCCAGATGATGAACCGGTGGATAACAAACATTGACCATGTTTAACATGGAATTCTCAAATTTAAAGCAGCTAGTTGTAGGAATAAGGTCGAGGCAGGCTTATTCATTAACCTGCATCATTAATAAATTTATAAATCTTTCATTCCATAAATAAATAAAAAAATTAAATGATTTATTGATAAAATAAATCAAATCTCAATATACATTTTTTGATTTTGTATTATATATTAGAAATTTTATATCGAATCAATATGTTTAATACAAAATTTCAATATAGATAATTGGTTTGTATTTATATGAATTAGTAAGAATTCAAAAAAAGCTTCTGATTTTCTTCTTTTCTAATTCTTGTAGGATTTGTGATACTTTTTGGAAATAATATATATTGAAATTTTTTTGAAAGATTGAATTTCTTAAAATTAAAATAGTTTTCATCTATAAATATTTTATATAATTAGATTTTTATTTATAATGAAGATAAAAAAATAATAATTTATTAAAATTTGCCAAAACAAACAAAATATAAACATCAAAAGAAATATTTAAGAAAATGAAAACAATTTAATGTCCAAGAAATAATAATCAATATGAAGAAAGAAATCATATTAAATTTATATTATATCAGTGCTATAAATTAAATTTATAAATTACAAAAATACTATATTTTTAAAAAAATTATAAAAATATCTTACATTTTTATCTTTAAATTAATCAATGAAAATAAAAAAAAATCTGTAAAATTTACTGATGAAGATACAATTTTAACTATTTTTTTCATTAATAACAATAAAAAAATCAAAATATTTTATTAATTCAATTAAATAGTTAAAATAGATGATTAAAAATGAAAGTGTAAAATATTAAAAATCTGAAAATATTAATTTTTTTATTAAAAAAGATAGAAAACAAACTGAAATTAGAATGCATGATATTGTAATTTAATTAATCATGTTGTATACTTGTTATTTATTATTATTTTGCACAAATTGATCAAAGCCTGCAATCAGATTAACATATTTTTGGTTTTTTTATCATTAAATAAAAATTATATAGCTATTACAATAAATAAATAAATAAAAATATAATGCAAATAAGGTTAAATTATTCATAAGTTATTTATAATTCAATTCAATTTGATAAAAATTTATTTAAATCCGTTTGATATGATTAATTTAATAAATAAATCAAGATTAAACTAGATAATATTCAATTCATTTAAATTTATAAACTGATTTGTTAATAAGTTTTGAGTCATTTTTTAATGTACATAAAAATAATTTAATTTTAAATATAAAATTAATAAATAATATACATATATATGATAATTTTTAATTTAACTATTAATATATAATTATAAATATGGATGAAATATTATATTATTTTAAAAAAAATTTTATTTTAAATAAAAAAATAAATTATTAATTTTATAATTAGATTCATTATATTTATTTATTTCAGCTTGAAATGAAAAAATTTAAAAAACTTGAGATAATCAATCTGTTGTCACCAGGAAGGCCATAAGAAGAAACAATTTGTTGACAATAACATGGGAAGAAAGAAAGAGACAAGAGTACATGTGACTTCCAGATCCTTAGAGCATCTGCGCCAGCAGCTGCTTTTATTCTGTGCTGATGTTTACACACCCGCGCTACATGTAGGCAACAAAACCTGTAAAATTATTCAAACTGAACTTACCATGTCAATGACACTTATTCCAAAACAACACATGCAGAAACACAACGAAAATTTCACGCCATTGTTACTGAATTCAAGCTAGCAAGTTTTGTCATGATGTTGGGGATGATCAGACCCTGATACTATGATACCAGCTTCGGAAATTTCGTGGATTTGTCTGTCGTTATCTATGGTGAGATTCACTGTTTGTTCACCGCATGGTCCAGTGGTTATCGTTTCTTGGATATGCTGATGTTCGTCTACGCAAGCCTCGGCTTCGGCTGGAATCATTACTAATCCTTCCTTTCTTTTCTTGGCCCAACAGAAAAGCCCCGCTGCAAGAAATGCCAGCAAGAACACTCCTCCTAGTGATACAAACACTGCTATATAGGTTACGTTATTGTCACCACCGGGGGTCGGTAAAGGTGTCATTGCATACGGTGGTGGTACGTATGGAGGCCACTTGGGCGGTGGACATATGCATTCACATATTGGTGTGAAGTTACACGGTGGTGATGGAGGAGGAGGAGAATAATAAGGGTAAGGGGGTGGTGGTGATGGTGATGGCGGAGGAGGAGAAGGTGGTACGGTGTCGTTACACTTGGGAGGTTTAGGTGGAGGGGGTGGTGTGGTATCATGACACTTAGGTGGTTTTGGAGGTGGCGGCGGTGGAGAGTAATAAGGATAAGGTGGTGGCGGAGGGGAAGAATAAAGCCGAGGATCCATTATGAAAATTATATTACAAGAAATGAGAAGTGTAATGATACGGCGATGGATAGTGCTCTATTTATACAAAGTGGAACAGCCAAGACCTTCTTCATGAAGTATTAACTGGTAATTACTTATCCAAATGAGATTAGCTAAATTTTATATATGTTAATTGCAAAAATTAAGTATAATTGAATCCAATTAATTCGTTAATCTACAAGTTAAGCCAATCAAATGAAAAGATATATATGGAAACTTACTACTCTATGATATGATGTCATGTAATAAGCCGCCAATGTGAATCAAAGATTATTCAACGTTCTTCTGATAGAGAATGTTAAATATTCTTCACATAAAAGACTGTCAAAATCTTCTCCCAGGGAGAGTTGAGGTTATGGATTTTCTCATGAAGTTGAATTTTATTTGTAAAAAATATTCATGTTGATTTAGTTTTTATTTTCATATTTTGATGGAGCCGATAAATATATTTTTTCTATTACAAGACGAAAAGGTTAAAGAATTTTACGTAAAACTCTTTATATTTTGAATGAAATGTGGAATAATTTCTTTGAGAGTGCATGTTGGTGCTATATTTGCCAGGAATCTTGGAATGTGCAGATCCCATCATTTGGTCTTTTTCTCTTCATATCCCGACAAGTAGTAGTAAATTAAGCTAACCGTATTAATGTTCAAATTTTACAACAATTTTTATTTTTCAGTAATATGAACACATTATATATATATATATATATATCTCCAAGTTGAATCGAATGGTAAAAAATGTGTAATCTAAAATTTGAGAGCTAGTCAGCATATTTTCTGTAATTTTTAAACGACATAAACTACCAGGTCTATTTATTATTGACTAAATATTACAATTAAGGTTTTAACACGTTATAAATCCTACCCGGTCGTGTCTTTACAACATTAATGACGGTGTTTTCTCAACTTTCTTATGATTTTTAACCAATTTCAACCTTTAATTAAATTCAAAAGCGCAAAATATAATATTATAATATTACTGGTCTAACCAGTTTTAATGATAAATTAGCAAATTTAGCCCACCTAAAGCATAGCTAAAATGGTAATATATAACAATTTAATTATAAACTGATTAATAGAAGTTGGATTAAAATCTAAAAGTCTCCACATTATTTATATATATATATATATATATATATATATATATATATTATATTTTTAAAGTTTAAAATGATAATAGATTTATAAATGCAAGTTGAAGGGAATGATTATCTGCATGCATACGTAGCTTGAATTTCCAAGCAAGACCAAAGTTTCTTGTGTTGGTAACTAAGTGTTAGTGTCCAAGAAACCTCTAGTTAATCTCATCATCATATCCGAATGGAATCATAAATTCATATTCTGTATTTTGATTATAATAATTTTTATTATATAGTTTATCTAATTAAAAATTATGTTACAATTACTTCTAAATAATAAATCATCATGTAATATAAAATATATTTATTATTAATCATAAAAATTAATCCTCAACTATAAATACAATTATATTTAATCATAAACTTTAAAATATAAAATATTTAAAATACTAAGAGGCTGACATTTTCAACAATCAGATGTATTAAGGAAGGGATTAGCAATAATCACTTTTATTTCACTTAACTAAAATAATCATGCCCTCCACTTCTCTCTCATGTCATCCATTGAAGAATCTGAGTCGGAACTTCATTCTACCTTTAATTCTATCATGTGTTTGAATAATATTTGATTAATCTTAATTATTTAATTTAAAATAAATAATTATAATTGAATTTTAGAATAACATATAATTCACAGTTAAATCTTAAAATTGGATACTTGATATATAAGACTTGAGACTAGGTCAGGTTTGTCTCATGAAATTACATTTGGTCATATATCTTCTCAAGTTGCATTAATTAGTGTTCTCGTAACATTTCATTTTTAAAAATATCAAATTATGATTAATAATTTATCTGGGTTGTCTTCTAAAATGGTAAAAAAGGAGTCTAAATTTTTAATTTTATATTAAAAATTAAAAAAATTAAAAAAATTTGTATTATTTACTTGTAAACTGACAGGAAATAGCATTACGTACCGGAATAATTACAGAACAAGGATAAGACAAGCTGTGATGTGTAAATAATGAGACTTTATGGGGTCAAATTACAATAAATAAATCTGTTGATTAGTTCAATATTTTCTGAGCTATAAATATATACACTTGCATTTTGTTTTTTAAAAAAATGAGAAAATTCTGAGTTAATCATCATAATTAAATAATGTACGTTTACACTATGAGAAATGATATAATTTATTTTGAATTAATCACCATAGTATGATAAAAAAAAATAAACCAATAAAAACACATGTTGATATTTTATATTTTTTTAAAAAAGAAAAAATTATTTTATACAAACTATGATATGAACACATGGATATATAATTGAAGTAAATTCTCCAAGTTGCCGTTTTTGATGGACCGGAAACGTGTTGTTTACTCTTCTCTATTCATCAAAATTACCTACCCAAAAATTGCACCTAATAGATTTTTCAGAATTTTCCTATTAATTAATATATAATTATTATAAGCAATAATTAATATATGAGTTCATTATTATATTGTTGATAAATTTATAATTCTATTGGAATGATCTGCATTATATTGTAAAGATGTTTAAATTTGAACTTATTTGAAATTTTTGAAGAATATTTTAGATTATAATACGATTCGGTTTTATATTTATGTGTAAATTAGGTACGGAAGTTTTTATTTTATTAATCAATTTTATTTATGGTATTACGTTAACATTTACATATAACTGCTCCTTTCATTATCAATAAACATTATACAAATTACTATAAACATGCACAATCATTTTGACGAATTTTTTTTATTACGTTTACCAGACAGAAAAGCTTGTGAATGATTCAAGAAAGCCCATCAGTATTTGTAGTAATGATCTTGACCGTGATGGGGACTCTCCGGCTCGCATGGCGGGCTACTGGCTGCCCCTATATGTGTGCTACCACCAGCTCCGACTAGGGCACCACCTGCTACTGCTTCATGAATCCGCACGTCATCTTCAATTGAGATACTAACAGTTTCTTCCCCGCATGGCCCTGTCGTGATTGTTTCTTGAATTGTTTCATGTTCTTCGATGCATACAGCTGGGATTGCTGCAGGAACCATAACTGGTTTCTTTTTCTTTTTAGCTAGACAAATAAGACCAACCAAAAGGAACGCAAGAAAGAATGCACCACCAAGAGAAACACATACTACGATGATAGTTGTGTGATTGTTTCCTGGTGGTGGCGCCACTATATTTGATGAAGGTGGTACTGTGTTAAGTATTGGCGAAGGTGCACCATAAATAGGCGGAGTGTAGCCGGGAATGTGCAGTGGTGATGGTGCGGATGCATATGGGGGATACTTCGGCGGAGAAACTGAACTGTTTGGTGAAGTTGGAGGTGGTACAGGGTGAGTTGATGGCGGTGAATTGGGTGGAGTTGGCTTTTGAGGAGAGGGCACCGGTGCTGGTCCAGTAGGAGTTACTTTGGGTGGTGATGGTGTTGCCGGCGGTGGAACTGGACCGTGAGCATTAGGCGGTGGAACTGGATTGTGAGTACTAGGCGGTGGAACTGGATTGTGAGTACTAGGCGGTGGAGGATAAGACGGTGGTTTTAATTCATAGGGAGAAGGTTCAGATGCAGGGGAAGTAGGTGGATGAGATGGGGATGGCGGTGGCGGGGTTTTCGGTGAAGATGGTGGGTACGTGCAGTATTGACATGGAGGTGACTGAGGAGATGAGGGAGGTGGAGGTGGCTGATGGTGATGGGGCGGGGGAGGGGGCGATGAATAGTAGTATGATGGTGGGGGAGGTGGAGGAGAATAGTATGGATAAGCCATGTCCACAAGAGAAGAATCTAAACCTAGAATAAGACTCGCTGCCAGCCTGCTCCAGTTCGCAATCATGAGTTATCTATATATGTATTACTGGAAGGCTGACCCTAATTTCCTATTGTTTTTTTTTTTCTTATTGGCATATTATAAGCTTTTCTAACATCAATGCTTTTTATATTCAGTTGCTTATTCACCTTCTGAAACGAAAAGATAGGTCGACTATGAATATTTATAAATAAGAGGAGCCACTATATATCTTTATTCCCTCTTTTATATTATTGGTTGAAAAGTATGCCGTTTAATCTAAATTTTTTTAATATCCAATCATGTCATGAAAATGTCATAAAAATGAGCTATAAATTATCAAATATTAACCTATTTGTATTTCAAATACATCTATTTTAATTCTATTCATATTTTTATATTTTTTATAAATTTAATTTATTATGTAAAATTATAAATTCATTAATCACTAAATATTATATAAATATTAATTATTATTTATACATTAATAATTAATATTAATCACATATTAATTGATATAAAATTAATATATATATGATATTTATTGAAATCTATCATACATTATTATATTATGAATAAATTTATAATTTTATGTAATAAATCATATTTTTATATGAATTTATCATATATATATATATATATGTAAATAATAAAATAAGAAATTTTCATTAAAACTTAAAAATTATTTTAACTAATATAGGAGGATATAAATTAAATATAAGTAAGTTTAAATATATATTATTTAATATATTTAGTTTTAAAAAAGTATATATCAATAGGTGTAAATATTATATAGTAAACTAAATGATTAAATAGATTTATATATGATAATGAAAACCATAGACAAAATATTTTAATTAGTTAATTAATATATTCCCAACTGTTAAAAGGGAAGAAATGAAGTAATTGACAGTTAGTTGGCCGATGAGAAAAAAAGAATTAAAATAGAAAAGTTGGGATTTAAGGATTAATTAGTTTGGTTAGGTAATTAAAAGTAGAAATTACATAGGCCAACATTGTCCCATTATATTGGTCCAATCTCCAAGCTCAATCCCTTTAATTAATTAATTAATTAAAAATCAAATTAAATTTTCATATTGATTTTGGTAATTTATCTATTAATATGTATTATTATTACAATATATAATTGGAGTTTAGTAATAATAGTAGGTGATTGCAAGAAGGCCTCCTTTTGTGGTTGGTGGGTTCAAATATTCATACAAAATGGTAAATGAAGATCAACCATTTGCTTGCCAACAAATTAGCTGATTATAAATCTTCAACTATTATATTGGTTAGGTTAATTATCAACACATTCTTATCTACACTTAAAATCTTCATTTAATAAAATAACACTTTATTCAAATATTCATTCTAGTCAATTATTTTATTATGGTACAAATAAGCGTATTAAATTATAATTAAATATTCTTAATATTTTATATATTAAATATATTATAATATTAAGATATATATCTTTTTCTGACACCAGTTGATTTTAAAAAAATAAATATCATCAAAAACTTTATAATAATTAGTTATACGTTTAGCTTTGCTTAGATTTTTTTAAAAAAAATATATTTCATCCATAAACAAATAATTATTTTAAAATGAATTATGATCAATAATTTTAATATAAAAATTTAAAATTTCATTTAAATTAAATATATTTATTTACAATATTTATAAAGAAATTTCCATAAATTTATGAAATTTAGTTAAATCAAATATAACTTCGATACATTTGAAATCTTTTTATGGATGATATTTTATATAATAATTTAAGAGTCGATCAATTTGGACAAATTTATTTAAGATATACAAATTAATTTTATAAAGTATATATGAATTTTAATTGTTAATTATTGTTTAGATATTCTAAGATTTTTTTTTTAACTTTTTGAAACAGAAATTCATGGTTCAAACCTTCGATAGAAAATAAATTTATGAATTTACATGATCATTACTAAGGAAAATTATTTTTAAAAAATGTAAAAATGGAAGAAATTTTGTAAAAGTATTTTTAAAATTATAAAAATAATAATTTTAAAAATATTTATAAAATTAACGATTTTAAAGGTTTAATACAAATTTATTACAAATTATAAAAAAAAAAAAAGGAAGAAGGGAGGGGAATAAAGTAAAGAAAAGAAAAACAGATGAAGGTCAAAGTCAACGAGGTGTGTGTTAATTTCAGAAAAATGCAACTAGCCAAAATTAAATTATCTTCTTAATAATACCCACTTAATTGATTAAACATTGAAATAAATCGAATTTTATTTTCCTCGTATATTTAGTATAATTAAGATTAATTTTTTATGACATGATGAATTGCAATTCGGAAGTCACGATCTAAATTGATACTCTTATGTGTGTATATATATATATATATTAAATTATATTTATTTATTATTTTAATAAAATAATTAATAAATTAAATATTTATTGTCATTATTTAATTATCTTGAAAATTAAAGAGATAATTAATAGAAAAATAAAAATATTTCATTTCTCGTAATTAAAATAAGGTGCAAAAATAAATATTTAAATTCGTTTTTTCCAAATAAAATAGTTAAATTTTATTAATTTGCATTTGAGGGATTTGTTTGTTCTTAAGAAAACAATCCATTTGATTGAACGAGGGGCTATTGGGTCGTATATTATTCGGTGGCTTCACGTTCAAAAATGGGCTTTTTAAAGATAACAACTGCTAAATTAAATAATTTTATTTAACAACCGCATCCTATTTATTAGGATTAAATAATTATTTTTTTCTTTTTCTTAACTTTTATTTGAATTTAACTTTGAAATTTAATTGTTTTTATATTAAATTTTTATTTCATATTTTATCAAAAATTTAAGGGTAGAAAACTTAAACATAAAAATTATTTTATCCTTATATTAAAATCTTTTAAATATAATTTAAATATTTATTGATATATTACTATATTTTTATATTTTAAATAGAAAATTGTACACAATAATGTTAAAAATGGTAAATTTATTAGAACTTAGGATCAGAATTCATATCCTTTTTGATTTATTACTAAAATCTATAAGCCTTGATCTATATCTAGAGTATAATTTGTTTATTTTATTATTTTTCTAAATTTACTTATTTCATAATCATATTTATGAAATAAAATATAATATTATACATAAATATCAAAAAAAACTTATTACAAATTTTAAAATAAAAAATGTTAATAATTTATTTGTATTTCAAAGTAACTTTAAGGGGATTTTTGTATCTTTATATTTTTATTTTAATGAATTTAATGATTTTTGTGACATATCAATAAATTTAACATTGTGTATCTAATTGAATCAAAAGAATATTAAAAAGATAGATATATTTTGAGATAAATATTAGAAATATATTTATACCTTTTTTTAATATGATATTAGAATTTTTAATAAAATTATTAATATATATATATATATATATATATATATATATATATATTAATAATTTTATGATTTAATAATATAATTTTTTTTTTAAAAATTTATAAACTTGAATTTAAACATTTATACTGTCATGATCATCTTACTAGAATGTGTTAGTCCCAAAATTATTTTTGATAACCTTTTTCATGAAATTAATTTTAAGTTGACGTGAATATTATTTACAATATAAAAATAAAAATAAAAATAAAAAATTTCCATTCTAAATCGAATTAAACCGAAATTTTAACTAAACAACCTTCATACAAGCATCTTCTATCAATCCAAAGAAGAAAAACAGAAGGATCGAAGCATTATGAATCTTGACGAATGATATTTTAAGCATGCATGAAGATATATGTTTCCCATGAACTGTTCAAAGATATTTTCATTTGTAGAGAAGAACAATGAGAGAGATTTTATATAGCCGACCAAAAAGGGTAAAGAAAGCGGGGAGAGAGGGGAGAAAGTGGTGGCGCAATCAAACCTATAGGAACTCCATATGTTGTCAAGTCATAATGCTTTTTCCATTACACACATATACAAATAGTTATATATACATGGTGGTCGTCGCATAGAGTGTCAGGAAACCCTAAAAAAATGTTGAGTCGTTCTCTTCCTGTTTTCCCTTTTGCTCTTTTGGGTCTTTCGTTAGGAGAAAAAGAAGAGAGAATGACGTAGGTGAAATATGTCCCTCCGGTTCTAGAGTGCGAGACAGAGCTAGACTTCACTCGTTATAAATGTGTACAAATCGTCTTCACGTGGATATAAAATATTCTAGGTCCTTTGCATGACTATATGTATATGCATATGCATATGTATGTATGTATATATGTATATATATATATATTAGGAGTGGTTTCTTAAGTATTATCGTTTTGTTAAACCTCGAATGTATTTAGCATATATTAGTTCATGCTGTATTATGTTAAAGATAATTTTTTCTGTATGTTAGTTTGATTTTTTTTATTTAAATTCATGTAATTTAAAATTATATAATTATTAATATAATCTTTTAATTTATTTTTATTGTAATATTATATTATATTATATTATTTTTAAATTTTTATTCATTATTTTCTTTCTTCTCTTTTTTCATATTTTTTTCTTTTTCTTCTTGTTCTTCTTCCATCTTTAAATTATTTTGCTTCTTTCTTTGTATCATTATTTTTCTTCTTTTTCCATTCTTTAGATCTTTATTCTTCTGCTTTCTTTGAATTAATCTTCTTATTATTTTTTTAGATTCTTCTTTTTCTATAACTTTTTATCTTTTACGTTTTTATTATTATTTGATATTCATCTATTGATTTACTTTTCAAGATGAATATGTGTAAATAGTATATATTATTATGTAAATGAATATTTACTAATATATATATTATATATTTATTTATCAAATATGTATTATATATATGATATATGCTTATATATTTTTACATATATTCATTCTAAAATGAAACTAAATAAACCGTAACATATACAAAATGAATACAAAATGAATACGTGAAACAATAACAAGAATATAATCAAATCATATGATAAATAATCTAACAAATTTATAATAAATTTAAATTAAACATCCAAGAAAAAAGAAAAGAAGAAAAAGAAACATCATATAAGAAGGAGAAAAATGATAGAAAAAGAACAAATTTGAAATCAAAAATATATTTAATATTATGAAAATATCATTGATAAATTATCAATAATATTAAAAACCAATTAAGATTATGATAGCAGTCAGCATATAAATCATAAAATTTTTAAAAATTATGAAAATATAAAAACATAATTTTCTTATAAAGATATTGTCACGCCTGCACACGCCTAGCTTGGTCATATCATGATTGCATGTTTGATTCGTGAATTATTGATGATTTAGATGGTTATTTGACTATCGTTAGAGACATGATTAATTAAGTTAGTGAATTAATATGCTTAATTATTTTGTGAATGAGTTGATGTATTGGATGTAGTGATGAGTGATGAAGTGTAACTATTCAAGTACGATTTGGTCTACCTGATGATCAGTATTTATTCTTATAATTATGTTATTTATTTATTAGTATTAATTAATTAATACTTGGCTTAATTAGTAGATTGGTAATTATTGATATGAAATTGGATGAAGTGCTAGTATGAATTATATTAATTAGTGATAGCATGATATTTGGCATTAAAGTAAATCCGGGTTGTGGG
>CANYBF010560628.1:0-10043 GCA_948192965.1 Dalechampia spathulata | reverse complement strand
TTCCTATACTAATAATGTCCATTCTTATTAATACTATGATCAGGGATATTTAGATATTGAACATTTGCATACAATAAGAATCTCATTCCATAAACTCTTTATGGATTCTTCTACACTATTCCAATATCATGGACTTCAATACATAGTTTAATACTCCAAGTAAAACAAGTTCATTAAAAACATTGTACTATATAATGAATAATGCCTTTACTAATGAAAAACGTATGGTACAAATACACATGATGCTCTAGAGCATATACTAACAACTTCATCATGAGAATTACTATCATCATGCCGTGTTGCTTTGAAAACCCTCTTCTTGAAGGTCCTTGATGATTTCTTTAGACTTGGAAAATTTACTTCTCATGGAACCTAGTTTGTTACACTTAGAGTAAGTAATTTGATTTTTCTTTAAGTTATCCTTCTTGCCTTGATCATTCCTCTCTTTGAAAGGCTTCTTGGATTCCCTTTCAAATCTCTTATTTTTTAATATCAAGTTCTTCACTCTTCTAGTAAGCATGACTACCTCATTATCAATATCATTTTCACTTGATGACTATGATCTTTACTTTCTTTGATAGCCTTTAAGGCTATTCCCTTTCTCTTATCTTCTTTTGTACCTTGATTAAGAGTGGTTTATTTATGAGAAGCTTTCTTAAGAGAACATTGGTGGAGAGTGTTCATAAGTGATTTACTTCTTCAATGGAAGTAACTCTTGCATCCTAATCTTTTTTCAGAAGCACTCTTAACATTTCATTGTTAATGTCTTCTCTAATATAAACTTTACCAAGTTTCATTAGACCATTTATGATCATAATGAGTATACTTTATACCTTTGAGATACTTTCATTTGACTTCATGGTGGATAAATTCTATTGATGAGTTAGCAATTGAACCTTCTTAGTCTTCACTTGATTAGTTTCTTCATGGTATGTCTTAAAAGCATCCTATATTGGCTTTACCATTATACAATGAGATACTCTTCCATAATCTTCTATACTTATATCAAAATAGAGCATATTCATTGTCTTCTCATTTATAACATTTGCCTTTTGTTCTTCTTTTGTCCAAATGCTTCTCGTCTTCAAAGTGATGACTCCTTTAATTGTAAAGGTTGGTAAAGTATAATCAACCTCTACCATGTCCCATAGGTCTATGTTATCACTTTCAAGGAAAACCTCCATTTTATGCTTTCAATAAGGATATTCTGTTGCATTGAAGAATGGTGGTCTAGTGTAAGATTGACTCTCTAGGGTTTATGTTACCATAATATTTAACATAGAGAAGATTAGCTCTTGAAGAAATTAGAGCATAATCTTTGATACCAATTGAAATCTCAGAAGAGGACACAATTTATAGTAGTTTGACACTTAATTTGCTTATATCCATTTACCTAAGTAAAGACTAAGGTTTTCAATAATCTTTTAAGAAAGATATAACCTTAGAATCTCAATTCTAGATACAACTCTAGTGTTTTCAAAAGACTACAGTTAAACCTTTACAATCAAGGGTCAATCTTACCCTATTAATCTCTCAATACTATAGAAATCTCAATAAATTGAAGCTCTCACCAACTTTAAATTACAGTAATAAATAATACACAAATGAAAGCTATAATAATTGATTACAAGCAGAGAGAGTAGCAATTATTTCATAAGAAATGGAATTACTTAATTATTATAGTCAATCTCTAACATGAAATACTCTTCTCTCTTTATAGATATATATTACTTAGCATTTAATGCAATTCCAATTATTATAGATTATTTTAAATGATTGCCAAAAAGCAGTCCATAGATCATGTACTGTCACACCTAGCCTATACCTGGAGTAACATGCTCCTGTAGCATGAGTATTGATCTCCCCTAAAGAAACTACTACTCATATTATAAGGGATACGTCATTGAAAAGGGCCTATTTTTGTTCATATGGGTACAAGTCCCTGCATGTATTGGTGATGAGAATTCAGCATGGCATCTATTAGTAATACCTATCATACCCTGGAAATTCATTCATTCATTCTTACAATTCAGATTGGCAATCTCCCAGTTGTATTATATATATATATGAACAAAAGCATACATCAGGGTTCTTAACAATTACATAATACCAGATACAAGTATCACCATAAAAAATATAGTAACAGCTACTGTCTCTATGATTAATACAAACTATCCTAACAAAACAAGTCGGAGCATGCCTTAAAGGTCCGGTACCGCTTCGAGAATGGAATATCCTCTGCTGACACTGAAGATCATTCCTAAGGTCGCTCTTCCGAGGGCTCAGTACCTATGTTCATCAAATGATAAACGCTGACTATAAAACTCAATACTACTAGTGAACATATAGACACACATATACATCATGAATATCCGTATTCATAATTAATTCAATGGCATAAACATCATTATATCATCTCATACCATTAATAATCATCTTCAAGCAATAACACAATCATAAGATGTCATCATCCATACAAAAACAAGGAAAGGAATGAATGAATCCATTGCCTTTAATAACATATGAAATGAGAATGCCTTCATGCCATGCATTCTCTCTCATTCCCTCTTTATTTCCTGTACATATGTGCATATATCCTTTCCTTACTGGGTCCTATAGGTACCGGTACTCATCTCCTGAAGGATGGCATTTAGCTTTATGGTTCAATGAACCCATTTCTTGTAAACTGTAGGTCTTAAGAGTCATCTCCCATAGGGAAGGCATTTAACTTTATGATTCCTTGAGGGAATCCATCATCTGTATGACCCAGTAGGTTTAGAGCATATAGCTCTATAAACATCTCTCTCTTTCACTTTATTTTCCCCCTTATACTTCCTTATGCATGCCATGATTATATTTATACCATGCTCATCATCGAAACATAAGCAATATGTAGTCATAAAAACAGGGCACATCATTTCCATAGACCTTCCTTAGGTCCCATAACAAGAAAATAAGTAAACATCTGAACTAGCACAAACCTGTAGTAAGACCACTTCTGACTTATGTTCGTAGTCCCGCTATAAATGATCAAAACCTTCAAATTCTAGCCCTTACACCTTCTTGGCACTTAAGACCCTTAACTTTGTTATTTCCAAGGGTTTAAGAAGGATAAAGATGAAACAAAAGTAAGAAAAACCTTATTCTTATCCATTGAAAAGTCAAACTTAAGTCACGTACGACCGTACCATATTCGGTATGCCCACACCAAACTAAAACACTTGATACCCTATTTTTCCTACGAGCAGTGGTACACCTGTACCACCTCAATCTACCTGACAAATCCAATTTCCTGCAAGCACCGGTATAGCCGGACAACCCTTTGGTACGCCCGTATGGTCTCTAGGAGCCTAAAGCCACTCATCCCTCCTGCTTGGTACGCCCTCATGGTGACTCAACCTACAACTTATTCTAAGCTCACTCACAAGGTACCTAAGCCATAACTCAATCATAAAACACTTCTAAAACACTAACAACATCAAACTTCTTCTCTTCCTACCTATCATTCAATCACATTCCTCACCTCTACTCCCTATCATAACATTCATACATCATACGCATATATTCACATAGGTGTTGACCTTGACTTTTCACACTCGTGCAATTTCGGGTTTCTATTGATTCGGCTCAGTTTTGGTCCTCGATATCAACCCCGATTATGCACATAGGCCTCTGTGTCCTCCTCTGTGTATTCTGGTGCACAGAACACCTTAGAATTGGTGGGACCAGCCACTTATTCTTAGTGTTCTGTACATACAAACATACTTCACTGTTGCCTACGTAAGGCAAACCACCTAAAATGCAAAATATTGTATTTTTGGCCATGGGTACTATTCACAATGAATAGTGCACTTCTGGGCCCACCAGGCAATAGCAGGTCCTGCTGCCCCTGATAACCTATTTTGTGTATTCTGTACTTATAAAATACATTTTCCAATTGCCTTACGCAAGGCACAGCGCTTGGCATCACAAATGCCATTTTCTAGGCCCACTGTAAGATCCATCTAGGACATTAGTGGAGCCCGCAGCCTCTACTAGCCTATTGTGTGTATTATGTACTTACAGAATACATTTCACGCCTACCTACGCATGGTAGGATACATAAAATGCAAAGTATTGCATTTTGAACCTAGGTCACTATTCATTATAAATAGTACACAAGTGGGGCCCACTGCCCCTATTGCCTATTCTGTGTATTCTGTACTTACAGAATACAATTCCATGTTGCCTTATGCAAGGCACAACGCTTGGCATTGCATTTGTCACTTTTGGGCCTGCTATACTATGGGGCCTATTCTATGTATTCTATATTTACATAATACATTTTATACTTGCCTACGCATGGCAAAGTACACATAATGCAAGATATTGCATTTTGGACCTAGGGTACTATTCATCATGAATAGTGCACAGGTGGGGCCCACCACCTCTACTAGCTTATTCAAAGTATTTTGTATCCACGGAACACCCTCCACTTGTTGTCTACGCTAGGCAAAGCGTTTGGCATGCCATATGCCAATTTAGGGGCCCGTTGCGCTATGGGGCCCACTTAGGTTACTATTGGGGCCCGTTACCCATTTTGCCTATTTTGCATGTTCTATACGCACAGAACACATATTCACTGATGCGTACGCAAGGCACAACTCACAGCATCCTATATGCCACGTTTTGGCCTTAATGGGCCTGTTGGGCCCAAATAGGCCTATTAAGCCAAAACTAGATGTTCGGGTCCGAATTTGAGAAAACTTATAACTGTAAAGTTTCCCGAAATGTCGAATAATGCTTGTTTGACATATGGCTCACATCCCGTTTGGCCCGTACGGACCAGATCGCATAGCTACATGTGGTGCGCATAGTTCTATGCGCATCGCATGTTGCATAGTAACTGCATAGTAAAGACGTTTGGTCGGGAGCCTTCTCGGGATCGAATTTGGAAAAACTTTGTTCTACAAAGTTGTTCCTTTCATCGAATAACGCTTATAGGCTTCGGGGTGCATCCCGAAAGTAATTGTAGTGGGCCCTACGTGAGAGATTCTAAATTATATGTTGCGCATATAAACCTATGTGCGTCGCATATAGGCTATGTGATGCGCACATAGCCCTATGTGTAGCGCACATAGTTTTAAAATTTTTCAAATCCAGGTAAAAATTACAAAATTGCCACACATAAAATTTGCTCTAGGGGTCATCTGCAAAGGATCCAAAATTGCTCTAAGGGGCATTGTAAGAGTAGCGCATCCCGGACGCGGGAGCGCTGCATGCTCTTCGATGTGAGATGCCGTGGTGCTTGCTCTCAATGGTGCAATTCCATAGTTGATTGGTCTTTAACCTAGAAAAATTGCATCGAGGTTATTAATGGAGTCGCCACCTAGTTTGTTTTGTCAATTCAATTGAACGACTAGAAAACTAGAAAATAAAACCTGGGTCTTACTGTGTTGGAAAGCGGCCTGAATTTCTTCAGAGATTTGGGTTCGGGATTTCAAATTTATTAGTGTTCCGCTTTGTTATGTTCACTTATTTAATTTTAATGAAAGCTCCTAAGCACACAATTAGGTTCAAGTTTGATTAGCATACACTTTCATGGCATAAGGCATACAAGGAGGGCAAATCACAAATTATGAAAGCATAAAGAAAGTGAAAAAGTGTAGAAAATAAATGCAGGAAATAAAATGTGGGTATTTAAATACAACCCGCCCAAATAGAGAAAAGCAAATAAAAGCAAAATAAAAACAATTTGGGTATTTAATACAACCCAACCAAAAATAATTAAATAAAAGCAAATAAAACCCTAGTTTTGGGCCCAAGGCCCAACTACTTTCTCTAGGATCCAAATGGGCTTGTCGTGATTGGGCCTCAAGCCCGGCTAAACTTCCATGCATACTCATCCTCCACCTTTCTCCAAAGTTAACCTAATTCTGCAAAATCAAATCCAAATGCATAAAAGGGAACAAATGCAGGTAATAATGGCATTAATCACGAAATCAGCCCACAGATCATGCAAACAGACATAAATGGACACAAAGAAAATGCGAAAATCAAGAAACAAATATTTTTGGATCATACGCGATCGCGTATGATATTGTGATGATCATACGCGATCGCACATGAACATATGCAATCGAAGCAAAAAGCAAAACAAAACATATATGCAGGCTTAAAACATAACGCAAAGCATTCGGCAATTAAAAGCAAATCAAAACATCATTTTATAGAACATACGCGATCGCGTATGATATTGAGATAATCATACACGATCACACACAAACATATGCGAACGAAGCAAATAACGAGAAAATCATACATAAAGGCATAAAATATGACACACATCATTTGGCAATAAAAATAAATCAAAAACCTGAATTCTATAACATATGTGATTAGGAAGATCATACGCGATCGCGTATGATATGGCGAGGATCATACGCGATCGCACATGATAAATGTGCACGCAAAATGAGGTGAAAGTAAAACATTAAGACACATAAAAATCATGCGTAAATCATGAAATTAATTTAATTTTCATCACAATTAGGCATGAATACAATACAAAATGCATAAAAATGGTAAAAAGGATAGATTTTGCCAACCTCTTGTAGATTCTCCTCAGCTCCAAGTAAAGGGAAGAAGAAATCAGTCAAATTCCGAGCGTTAGGGATGAAAATTCACCTAATCTAAGTGATTTCTAGTGAATTTATTATATTTTTCTAACCTCAATTGCTTAGATTAATCCAAAATTAGGTTAATTAAGAGTTAATCATGTTTTTGTCTTTTGATGGCTGCTAAAAACCCTAAAATTCCTGACCTAAAGTTGCCAACCCCTGTCAAAATGGAGTTAGAAAGCTTTTAAAATTGCTATCCCGGAGACATACGTGATCGTGTATGTCTACATATGCTAAAGCCTAAAACATACGCGAACGCGTATGCTCACATATGCTAAACCCTAGAAACATACGCGATCGCGTATGTTTATACATATGTGGTGGTCCAGAAACATATGCGGCGTGTGACGCCCCGGAATGGGCCAGAATTGGCCTAGAACATCTTGGAATGATCAGAATCAACCCAGATTGGCCCAAGACCAACCCAAAATGGTCCAGAATCATCCCGGATTCGATCCGAGTCAAGCCGGTCCAAAAATTAGGGTGCGACAGGCACCCAAAACTCTGCCAAAATTCTCTTAAAAATTAATTAAGCACTTAATTAATTAAATCTTAGGATTTAGAGACAATTTAGTACTAGTTAGGCTCCCTATACATGGAAGGAAGCAAGAACATGGAAGAAAAGCCTCTGCTACAAGGTAATTTCTTCCTGTTTTCTCTATTTTCTTCGTTTTCCTTCAATTTTAAGGGGTGTGTGCCATATATACCCCTATGTGTGCCACATGTAGCTCATGTGTGGCACACATAGGGCTATATACAGTGCATATAGCCCCTGAATTTCAAAGAAAAAGCCATTTTCCCCTGGTTTTCTTCGATTTTCTCCCCGATCTGGCCATTTCAGGGCCATTCAAGGCTTTTCCATGCCTTGGGTGCCCTGGATCTACCTTAAACAAGCCGGATTTTAAATAATTTTTACTCAAAATTATTTTTTTATGATTTGGATGCAGGGTCATATCTACCTAGATTTTTTATGATTTTATGTTCGGTCTACCTAGATCGGGGCCAGATCTATGGTTTATACTGAAAAATTTTTGGTTTTGCTTCTATTTTTCAAACTATGTATGCCAGATATACATCTATGTATGCCATACATATCCTATGTGTGGCGCACATAGATCTATGTGCGCCGCACATAGATCTCGATTTTTTTAGAAAAACCCGATTTCAACCCGAACCGCTTCGGTTTTGAATTTTCCAGTGACTCCAGTAGCTTTTCCATGCACTTGGGGTTCTGGATCTGTCAGAAATTGTCCAGATCTATTTAATTTTTTACCTTAAAATTAATTATTTCAATTAATTCCTTAATTAATTGTTTGGTTCATCAAACCGAAGGCTGAAACGAGGTCAAAATGAGGTATTGTCTTCATTAAACATGCTTATTTTGGTCTGTAGTTTCATTCTATATTGACAGATTGAATTTTCTTGTAGATCCAAGGGCTATGGGTGCTACATGTCATGCTATGTGTGCCACACCTAGCTCATGTGTGGCACATATAGCCTTATGTGCGGCGCGCATAATTCATGTTTTTCCAGAAAAAACCATATTTTGATCGTATTTTCATCATATTTTGATGTATCCAGTGGTATTTGATGCTTTACAGTGGCTCAAATATTCTGGAAAAGTCATAAAATAATTACATTTAATTAATTTTGGCCTCAAAATTAATTTTTTATGATAAAATGCAATTTTTGATCATATAAATGTGATTTTTGAAAGGATTGGATTTTATTTTGTCGAATTGCTTTCTCCAATAATTTTGATGTGATGTTATCCCTCCCATTTAATTTTTCATGATCAAATAAAACTAATTTTGCTTAAAATTATTTTTATTAAAATGAATTTTCACGATCCGACTCGTATTAATTCATGTAATTATTGCCTAATAATTGCTGGATTTTGACTCTTGGTTCATACTTTTAAATGGTATTGGACTAGTCAAATAAATCCAAAATTCATTTGCTACTAATGAATTTATTTGTTTATTTTACATATTAATCCATCGTGCATTTTGGATCGTGCAAAAACCAAGAGGAATAGTGCCCAGGAAGGAGGGGACGTTACTTAACGTCCCAAAATATGTATGCGAGGATATTTATGTAATAGGATAGGATTTATTATTGGTCTATAATAATTAATCCCCCTATCTCATGTGTATCCCCCTAATTTCCTCGATCCCCTTCACTGGCCTTTATTTTTATTCGTCTGTTTGCCTAAATATACTATGTCATCATGTCACATGCCATGTCACATGACACATGCACACACTACTATGCATGCCATGTATATACCGTATGCCATAACATACTATATTTTGTATGCATATACACATAAATACACAAATATGTCAATATGCCAATACGCAATCTAATACACTCAATCAATCAATACGTCTTTCCATGCATATATGTATATGTCATTATGCCATAATTCAATGCCACAACGTATGCCATACATTATACCATGTCATGTATATGATACAACATTTCACATGCCATGCCACATGACACAAGCACATTTTATTATACATGCCATGCATATGGCATGTTACGCATCATCATATATATCATGCATTTAGTATGTCGAATATATAACATGTCATGTATATGTCATGTATTACGTCATCACTCATATCATACATATGATATGCCATACACGTGCCATGCATATGGTATGCCATTTATTATGTCATGTCATAACATATGCCATGTCATGCATCACTTCACATATCATGCATATGATATGACATTCATCCCACATACTATACATATGCATTGCATACGCGACACGTCCAACGCTAAAATAAATCAAAAACGTTAACGCATAACGTCATACGTTATTTGCCATGCTATATGCTTATATACAAGCTAGGTTGCCATATCATGCACATGATATGTTATACATGCTCACATGACATGCATATGCCATGTTACTTTTATCACTATATCATATGCCATGCATGTGCCATGCCACTCATATGTCATATAGCTTTATATGTCATTTTACGTGCAACATTGCAACGCCAATTCATATGACGCGTTGTGTGCTTACAATTATGCTTGCATGCTTGCCTGCTTAGGACAATTAATTCCAACTATAATGGTAAAATCTATTTTAGAAACTCATATAATAGATCTCCACCACCCGAACCCAATCTTTGAAGGGTTTAACTAGCACTCATGCTATGGGTCAGTTGGACCAATCCAGAACCATCCGGTGGTAACTCCTTGGGACTTTTTTGAGTCTGTATCATTCCCTAAGGGAACCTCTTAGAAAGACTACGCTTTCGCTCCAAGTGCGGTCCCTGGTCCATGACTTTCGTAAGCCTCGCTCTGGGCCCCGGCAAAAATCGGTGCTCATAGTGGCGACTCCACTGGGGACATCAC
>CANYBF010560589.1:0-13511 GCA_948192965.1 Dalechampia spathulata | reverse complement strand
AAGTGAAAGTCACTTACCATATTTGTCACATGTGGGCCCTGACTTAACTTAAGCTGAAAGGGTTTCAGCTTAACCTGATTTTTTGAGTATAAATATAATGTTATGACTCAAAATTAGGTTAAGCCTCTTCATTCTCTTCCTTTGGCTGATCAGACCTCCTTTTAAGGGAAAAAGGATTCGGCCTTCATAAGTTTGATTGTAGGGAAGATAAAAATTCCGTAAGATTTCCTTCTTTTCTTTGCTAGTTCACAAGAAAGGAGATAGAAGTAATTGGTTGCTTGCTTGGACTTCTTTATTTACGTGTGGATACTGTTGAAGGCTGCCTATTTTGGTGGTTTTTGGTTTGCTACAACCATAAACGATATAGAGATCAAGAACGAAGGAGATCCGCATTGAAAAGTAAGAGTTACTGTTCTTTATGCCATATCTCATCACACCTTGTATTTTCTTGTGTTTTGATGCAAAGATCCATTCTTGGTTTACTGTTCTAAATAAAATTTTAAATTTCTTCCACTACTTAATCATATGGTAAACCAACATCACCTATGATTTGTTCCTTGGAGTGTCCTTTTGAAAATTGCCACTCCTTTGGAAGATCATGCTCGATATGTGTAGTCGCTAGGTGACGAGGAAGATCATCCACTTCTTCCTTTTCAGCATCTTTGGGAATAACATCTTGTTGGTGTTCTTTCTCATCTCCTTGTTCCATTAAGATTCCTCCATCATCATCAATATTGTCCTTTCTTGGACCAAGGGAGTTAGTTTCATCAAAAACAACATGCATTGATTCCTCAATAACTAAAGAACGTTGTTAAACACCCTATATGATTTACTAGAAGTTGCATAACCTAAGAAAAGACCTTGATCTATTTTAGAATCAAAATTTTCAAGATTGTCCTTGGTATTCAAAATATAGCACTTGCAACCAAATATTCTAAAGTATGAAATTCTTGGTTTTCTACCATTCCATAGCTCATAATAAGTTTTATTTAAAATTGGTCTCAAATGAACTCTATTAGTGACATAACAAGTGGTATTGACTGCTTCGGCCCAAAAGTATGAAGGCAATTGATACTCATCAAGCATAGTACGTGCCATGTAACAAAAAGTCTGGTTTTTCCTTTCAACTACCCTATTTTGTTGAGGAGTTCTAGGAGATGAAAAGTTATGATGAATTCCAAGTGGTTCACAAAAGGATTTAAAACTTTCATTTTAAAATTATTTTCCATGGTCACTTCTAATAGAGGAAATGTAGTAACCTTTTTTATTTTGCATTCTTTTAGTAACATTTTGAAAAGCATTAAATGCATCATCTTTATAAGCTAAGAATGAAACCCAAGTAAACCTAGAGTAATCATCAATAATAATAAGTGCATAATGCTTACCACCTAAACTAGCTACCCTAGTTAGACCAAATAAATCCATATGCAACAATTGAAGTGGTTTAGTAGACGTTACCTTGTTTTTAGCCTTAAATGAAGATTTAACCTATTTTCCCATTTGGCACGCTTCACATACCTTGTCCTTAGAAAATTTGATCTTTGGAAGTTCTACCACATGCTCGTTCTTCTCGAGATCTCCAATGCTTTCGAAATTAGCATGTCCAAGCCTTCTATGCCAAAGCCATGAGTCTTTATTTATGGAAACAAGACACTTCACATTCTTGTTAGGAATAGAATTTAAATCAATCATGTAAATGTTTTCTATTCTTTTTCCTTGAAAGACTAGCTTATTATCACTTATCCTATATACAAGACAACCTTTAGGATCAAAAACTACCTTAAAACCATTATCACATAATTGACTAATACTAAACAAATTATGTATTAATCCTTCTACTAACAAGACTTTGCTAATAGAAAAGTTGGAATCCTTACCAATCTTACCAATTCCAACAACTTTACCTTTACCATTATCTCCAAAGGTGACATCACCTCCTACATATTTCTCAAGATGGGAGAAAATACTTGTGTTCCAAGTCATATGCCTTTAGCATCCACTATCGAGGTATCATTTATTTTCATCAATCTTGGATCTCAAGCATACCTATCAAGACAAATGTATTTACTTCTTCTTAGGTACCTAAATGTATTTGGGTCCTTGGGGGTTAGACACATTCACATCATCATTCCAAGGTATTTTTCTAATAAAACATCTATTGGTTGCATGCCCCTTTTTATTGCAATAATGACATACAACATTTCTAAACTTAGAATGATTATGCACATATTTCTTTCTAGATGCATGTGAATGACTGTGATTGTATGAACAAGAACATGAACAATGATGCACCTTATTAGCATGCATATGCACTCTATGAGTCTTAGGATGAACATCTTTCTTTTTGACATCATTTTGTTTTTGTTGTGATGTAGAAGCTTTAATAAAAACCATACCTTTAGAGGTGTAAGAGGAGTTTTGATTAAATCCAATACCCTCTTTATTACCACGAAGTTTTTGGTGTTTTAAAATAGTATCTATCTTAACCTCTCCTTATTCAAACCTAGATAAGTTATCTTTTAATAAATCCTTTTCTTTTAAAATTTTGGCATTTTCATCCTTTAAAGATTTGTTTTCCTTTTCAAGACTTTCAAGTTTTGTTTTACATCTTTCTCTTTTGTAATGGATGCATATTTCTCTTTTGTAAAACATCTTTCTCTTTTGTAATGGATGCATGTTTACTTTTAAGTACTTGATGCTTCCTAGCTAATTTTTCATACTTTTCTAACAATGCTTCTAATGAACCACAATCATTATCATCATCAACCTCATCATTACTATAATAAGATTGAGATGATGTGGTTACCTCATCGTTTCCTTCATTATCCAAGAATGCCATGAAGCAAAGGTTGGTTGCTCCTTCATCACCGAACATCTCCTCATTTGATTCACTGTCATCATCCCATGTAGCCTTCAATACCTTCTTTTTGAAAGGCTTGGATGGTTTGTTGAGGCGAGGGCATTCATTCCTCATGTGTCCCGGCCTGTTGCATTCATAATAAATGGTTTGATTCCTTCATGGATTGTCTCTTCAATTGAATTCCCTTCTTTGCTTGAATGCCTTCTTACCATCCTTTTCAAGCTTCTTCTTATTCATGAGAAAATTCTTGACACATTTGGAGAGGAGGGCCACTTCATCATCAATGACCCCTTCAATTGTGGAAGAGGTATCTTCTTCTTTTGAAGCCTTAAGAGTAATTCCTCTCCACTTGTCTTCCTCTACCCCTTGTGTCACATCCACATTATTAGCTTCTTGATAAGTGTCATATTCACACACATGCATGTTATGCATATGTCTAATGAATGCTTGCTTACTACATGAAATGCATGAATATGATGTGATGCATAGATGCTTTGATATAAGGTATGAGAAATGAAACATTCTATGGATAAAGGAATGACATATAGAATGAAATTGATAGAGAAAGAAGTGAATGAATGTTTGGATGAAGAGTGATGCTTTGGCAAGTGTAACTTATTATTGTATGATAAAGTATGGATTAAGATGGGCATGTACAAGTTAAAGTAAAAGTAGAAATAATGGTGAGGTAAATTGTAAGTTAGGATATAAAAAGGATTATTTGAAAAGTAAAGGTTAGAGTTGGAAAAAAATTATGTAGAATTTATATTCATGAATGGAATATTAAGTAAAACTTATGTATAATATGATGTAAGAATGATATTTTAATTGATAAGAAGGAAAAGAAGTAAGATTGTGTAAGGAATTATCATTTGGTTGCCAAGTGTCCTAATATGATAGGACCCTTCCTAGCTTAGTCATAGGATTCATGATAATAATAATAATAATAATAATAATAATAATAATAATAATAATAATAATAATAGAGAAGGAGAAGGTAACTTAGGTTGTTATCTTTCCTTTCCAAAAACCATACGGTTCCTCTTCTCATCTCCTCTCCTTTGCTCATTTTCTTTCCAACAAATATTCAAGGTTGTCATAGGTAGGTTTTAATTTCTATACTTCTTCTATCTATTGTAAGCTATATGTATATCTTCTTCTTTATGTCTTGTAATTTCTTTAATGAAAGAGTTTTCTTGTTGTTGAGTTATGTTGATTGTGTGTGAAGATGGAATTGAGTGAAGGATGAATCATATGAAGAAGTAGAAGTGTTAAAGTGTTGAATTTGATTATATGTGTGATCATATGAATTTCTATTTTGATAGATGATTGAACTTTTAATTGTGTTAAATTGATGTTTAGAGTAAGTTTTGGAAGTGTTTTGATGATGTTTAAGGTATGGTAATGGGTTTGGATGATTGTGGAATCATTTGGAAGTGGTTTGGAATGAGTTTATGTGATAATATATAGGAAATTTTCTATCACGATCATGACATTGAAAACCATGATCGTAACAGAAGGTTTTGGGAGGTCATGACATTGAAAATCATGATCATGATAGTAACTTTCAGCATTCGATGGGTCATTTTGTAAGCAACGTTTGGAGACCTTATCGGATGAGTTTGTGGACATGTAATACATAGTTGGAAAGCTCTTTGAGTCTAGTTTCCAATGGTTTAATAATTATTGAATTTAAAGGCCATTTGATTAGAAAAAAGGCTTGTACAATGAGAAAAGGTCATAGAAGGTAGAATATGTTTTAACTAAAATCCATACCAACTTAAGTCCTTAAGTGATTTATCATACAAACTTGCTTAAAATTCTTAAAATGAATTATCTTAAACACTTATTAAAAGACTTAAAAAGGTCCTTACCATATGGTTAAGACATTCATAGACTACAATTCATATCAAAATAGTGAACCAACTCTAGGTACATTCAAAATGAAAATAACCAAATGCATAGTAAATTACCATATGCATAGTACCTCATGACCAAATTAATAGTACTTATGTTTAAATGATTTGATCATCTATCTAATAAACATTAAGGCATCTAAATTTAGGAAAATGGTACTTAATGGTTAGAACTCAATGTCTACATATTACATAAGTTATTGTATGTTCATTGATTGGAGTATGTAAGAAATTCATTATGGGTGAAAGTTGAATGTTACGAAATACATATGCTTCAAAATGAATATCTATGAATGATGAATGATTAGAAATGAAAATGAGTATATGAAATAGCTATTAAATGAAAACATTACAGGTTCAAACAATAAAGCAAATAATTCTACTCCATTACTCGATAAGGGTAACGTGGTGACAGGTTTGTGCTTCTCACTTCATGACCGTATCAAAAGGTCTTGCAATGATATTCTCTTTATCTAAAAGTTTGTTTGTGCATTGTCTCTCTTGATCTCTTGACCTATCTAATCATCTTGAATGACATTTTCACATTGAATTACTTATGATACACATGGAAAGTGTATGAATAGATAATGACATTATATAGCACCCATTACATATGATCATACAATGCATCAAGCATAAGCATGGCATATCATGATGGTGATATAAGGTGAAAATGATATGATAATGATATTAATGGGCCAAAGGCCGGGATATACACCGTATTATGTGTATTGGGTCATATATATTAGGTCATATATGATATATTTTGGGCTAGAGGCCGAGCTCTTTAAGTCGTATTATATGATGATGGGCTATAATCCAAGCTTAATAATCCGTATCATAATGATTAGTTCCTAAAGGAATCAGGTCCTTAAAAGGATCGGTATCGATATAATATGAGACCCAGTATGAAATTGTGCACAAGTATGTTTACATATTAAGAATATCAAAGACAGAGAGTGCAGAGCATGATTTCATTCTCAAAGTCATTTCATCATGCACATTCAATGATTATACAAGGATGGATGATGAAAGTATTATGCAGGTACATAGACAAATGCTACTCACATGTACCTTATGATATTTTATACTAAATGCTATAGGAAATGTTATGGAAAATACTTCATGATATTTAATGATGCAATATGAACCCTGTACAACGTAAATATGGATGCTTTATCATATTTTGATATGATGTATGCTTATTGACTGAAATAGATTCTTTTTTCATAGTTTAAAGCACCACTGAGTTATATACTCAACGTTTATCAATTGATGAATGCAGGTACTAGTCCAACAAATGAGAGACAGGATTAGGCGGTCACTTATCAGTAAGGATTAGTGGCTTGAACATTTCATTAACGTACTCTCAAATGTCTTTTGGTTATGTAGCTTAAACATTACCCATATTGGCAGTAGTATGGTAGTATTTATATATGATATATGTACTGGCTTGCATATGAATATGTTGGGACCATGACTGTTTATTATGTATGTAATGACAATAAAGAATGATATAATTATATGAATGTTAAAATGATGTGATATACATAAATGATATGTTCACTGTAGCAAAATATGGAAGTAGTTCACTAAAGCAATTCACTGTAGTAAAAAAAACTGGAAATGATGCATCCTTTGTAGTGTAATTAATAATTTCCTTTCTTAGGAGATTATTAATTATGCTACAAGAGAATGTTACACCAACAATGGGTGTGACATGTTTTAGTGGTATCAGAGCTATGGTTAGCTCGATTTATGATTATCACATGTGTATCTACTACCAATGAATAATGTGCTACATAATAGGAGTATTGTTAGTCCTTCTGCTACTGACTATTATGATCCATGTATTTATGCATTATAGATTAGATAGGGTTGAGATTATAGGTGAAGAAGGCGAGGGTAACTTTAAACTGCAAGAGGGTACATCAGAGACCAGGGATAGGGTCGAGGTTAGGCAGGAACCCACCAGACAAGGTGGTCAGGCAGAATCGATATTTCCTACTGAACAACCGGTTGCCTCCATAATTGACTCGATGGTAACACAGTTTGCACAATTTTTAAGATCATTACAAGGGCAGAATCCTCCAGTACCTCCAGCTCCATTACCACCGGCTGAGGTTAGAGAATATAAGAAAGATTTTAAGAAATTAAGAACATATGGAGCCACAGACTTCTCAAGAACTACTGATCCTTATGTGGCTGAGATGTGGCTGGAGAAAACTTGCAGAATTTTACGATAGTTAGACTACCCTAAGTTGGTTAAATTTGAGTATGCTATATCCCTACTTCAAGATGATGCTTATGAATGGTGGAAAACCATTCCCCATAGTATGGTTGACCACCAATGTTGACTTGGGATGATTTTCAACGAGAATTTAAATAGAAATATGTACCTTCAGCTTATACAGATCAAAAGCTACATGAATTCCTTAGCCTTCGATAGGGTAATATGACAGTGGTAGAATATGAGCGTGAGTTCACAAGGTTGGCCTATTATGCTACCAAGATCCTTACCATGAGCCAAGACAGATGTAAATGATTTTAACAAGGATTGAATCCTTGGATCTGAGCTTTGGTACAAGGGTTTAATTATAAAGATTTTTCAGCTGTTATGGCTAATGCACTGATGGAAGAAGAAAGTATGAGGGCTGGAAAACTCTGGAAATTTTCTAAGGAAGCTAGTTCTTCTACTGGTAGTTTTAAGCGAGGTAGATTTAGAGGTTCTTTTACCACCCGATCTTTAAGAGCTAGATTATCCATACCTCGCCCAGCCCAGAGTGGGAGATCTATGAGCTGTGGTAGCTCAATGACTGGTCCACCTCCATGTCATACATGTGAGTGTACTCATTCTATTGATTGCAGAGTTGGCTCAGGATTATATTTTAGATGTGCTTAAGCTAGACATTTTTTATGAGATTGCCCTAAGCTTTGTAACATGCCAGTTCATACAGTTACTGAAGGTAAAGCATATCAGCAAAATCCTACCTCTAGAGTGGCTTCTAGTGCTTTCCAGGGTAGTGATCAAGGTAGAGGCCGAGGCTGAGGTTGTAATGGTGGTAGTCATGGTTATAGTCAAGGATCTGCTAATCAGGTTGTTAGGACTCCTTCTAGGGTATATGCAATGAGGTAAACAGAAGATGTACAAGCTACTGATGTTGTTATTGGTAAGTTTTACATTTCTAATCATGATGCATTAGTATTGTTTGACTCGAGATCATCGTATTCATACATGAGCACTAAGTTTGCACGACTACTTAATGTTCCATGTGAGGGGTTAGGATATAATATTTCAGTTTCAAGTCCATTAAGCAAAGATGTGACCGTGAATAGGATATATCAACAATGCCCTTTAGTCATTCAGGATATGCATTTTCCATCCGACTTAGTAGAGTTACCTTTCTAGGATTTTGATGTTATTTTGGGTATGGATTGACTATCAAGATATCAAGTTATAATGGATTGTACTCAAAAGATGGTTACCTTTAGAAGCCCAAGGGGTACTACGATTCAGATACAAGGTTGCGTACTGATAGTTGCTTCTAAGTTAATTTCAGCTGCTTCTACTTAGAAATTATTGCAGCAAGACTGTGAAGCCATATTAGCTCACGTGGTTGATATGAAATAGAAGGGAGTTTAGTTGGTAGATATACCTATAGTATGTGATTTCTCGGATGTTTTTCCTGATGAGCTACCGGGTTTACCGCCAGAAAGGGAAGTAGAGTTTGAAATAGAAGTGCAGCCGAGCACTGAACCCATTTCTATTACACCATATCGAATGGCACCGATAGAGTTAAAAGAGTTGAAGACATAATTGTAAGAGTTACTGGATAAGTGATTCATCCGACCCAATATTTTATCATGGGGTGCACCAGTATTGTTTGTGAAAAAGAAGGATGGTTCGATGAGATTGTGTATTGACTACCTACAATTGAATAAGGTAATAATCAAGAATAGATATCCATTACCTCGTATTGATGATTTATTTGATCAGTTGAAAGGAGCAACAGTGTTTTCAAAGATTGATTTGAGATCATGCTATCATCAGTTATGGGTAAAGGTGAATAGCATTCCAGAGATTGCTTTTCAAACCAGGTATGGTCATTATGAATTTTTGATGATGACTTTCGGTTTGAGAAATGTACCCACAGCATTTATGGCATTAATGAATACTGTATTTAAAGATTATTTGGATTAGTTTGTGCTAGTATTTATTGATGACATATTGATATATTCAAAGAGTCAAGAAGAACATGATGTGCATCTGAAGATCATTTTACAAAAAATGTGGGAAAAACAATTATATGGTAAATTATCAAAATGCGAGTTTTAGTTGGAACAGGTAACATTCCTCAGGCATGTTGTCTCTGTAGATGGTATTTAAGTTGATCCTAGTAAGATAAAAGCAGTGATTAATTGGCCAATTCCAAAGAACGTTAATGAAATTCGTAGTTTTATGGGTTTAGCTGGTTATTATAGAAGATTTGTCAAGGGGTTTTCGATGATTGCCACACCATTGACTACTTTGCTATGAAAAGATGTATCATTTATATGGACTGATAAATGCCAGAAGAATTTTGACTAACTCAAAGCACGTTTGACACAGGCACCAATTTTAACTTTACCAACTCCGGGTAAGGAATTTGTGATATACAGTGATGCTACATTAAACGGATTGGGTTGCGTATTAATGCAAGATCAAAAGGTAATTGCTTATACATTAAGATAGTTGAAGCTTCATGAGAAGAATTATCCCACTCATGATTTAGAGTTAGCTGCCATTGTATTTGCATTGAAGATCTGGTGATATTACTTGTATGGTGAGAAATGTTACATCTACACTGATCATAAAAGTTTGAAATATTTGGGAACCCAGAAAAAGCTAAATTTAAGACAGAGGATGGATTGAACTGATTAAAGATTATGATTGTGTCATTGATTATCATCCAGGAAAAAGCCAATCAGGTAGCTGATGCTTTGAGTAGAAAAACATTTGCAAGTATTCAGCAGTCATCATTGATGTTAGTTCATGAGATTCCACGTATGGGTGTTGATTTTACAATGCAACTAGGGTGTATTTTGGCTACTCTCCAATTACAGGCAAAACCTATGTTGATTGATCAAATTAAAGAATGTGTAGTAACTGATGAAGAATATTAGAAGTAATTGAAGAAGGTACAAGATGTAAAGACTACTTTATTTACTTTAGCTGATGATGGTATATTGAAGCATGGTTCAAAAGTGTATATTCTGGCTAATGAAGATTTAAAGAGGCAAATTTTAGAAGAAGCTCCTAGTTCCAAATATTCTTATCATCCGGGCAGTACGAAGATGTACCGAGATTTGAGACAGCATTACTGGTAGATCAGAATGAAAAATGATAAAGCAGAATATGTGTCAAGATGCTTAATATGCCAGTGAGTAAAAGCAGAACATCAAGTACCTGCCGGTTTACTTAATCCTCTACCGATACCAAAATAGAAATGGGATAAAGTTACAATGGATTTTGTTACTGGTTTACCATTAACATGTGCCAAGCATGATGCTGTATGGGTGATTGTTGACAGATTAATGAAGATAACGCATTTCATACCGGTATGTATGGATTATAGTTTAGAGAGGTTAGTAGGGTTATATATTGATGAGATTGTACATTTGAATGGTATGCCATCATCCATTATTTCTGATAGAGATCCTCGATTTACATCTCAATTTTGGGAGAGTTTTCAGGGAGCTTTAGGTACGAGAGTACACTTTAGTACTGCTTTCCACCCTCAAACCGATGGTCAATCAAAAAGAATTATACAGATTTTGGAGGATATGTTACGGGCTTGCATATTAGAATGGGAAGGTAGCTGGGATAGGTATTTACCATTGATAGAGTTTGCTTATAACAATAGCTACCAGTCCAGTATACAAATGGCTCCATATGAAGCCTTATATGGTAGGAAGTGTAGAACTCCATTGCATTGGGATGAGGTTGGTGTACAAAGATTAATTGGTCCCGACTTAGTGCAATAGGTAGAAGAATAAGTGAACTTAATCAAGACTCAATTGAAAACTGCTTCTGATCGATAAAAATCTTAAGTTGATTTAAAAGAAGAGATATCATGTATAAAGTTGGAGATAAAGTGTTTTTGAAAGTGTCACCATGGAAAAGAATCATGAGATTCAGGCAGAAGGGTAAACTAAGTCCTCATTTTATTAGACCGTATGAAATTCTTGAAAGAGTGGGACCCTTAGCTTACAGATTAGCCTTACCTCCTGAACTAGATAAAATTCATAATTTGTTCCATGTATCAATGTTAAGGAGGTATAGATTAGACCCATCTCATGTAATACCAATTGAAACCATTGAAGTACAATCTGACTTACCATATAGTGAAGAACCGGTAAAAATACTCATTAGAGAGGTAAAGCAGTTGAGGAATAAACAAATTTCCTTGGTAAAAGTATTATGAAATCATCATACAGGATAAGATACTACATGGGAAAGAGAATCGATGATTCGAGAGCAATACCCTCACCTTTTCACTATAGATGACTCAAGTTAGAATTTTGGGTCAAAATTCTTTTTAAAGGGGAGAGAGTTGTCACATCCACATTATTAGCTTCTTGATAAGTGTCACATTCACACACATGCATGTTATACATATATCTAATGAATGCTTGCTTACTACATGAAATGCATGAATATGATGTGATGCATAGATGCTTTGATATAAGGTATGAGAATGAAACATTCTATGGATAAAGGAATGACATATAGAATGAAATTGATAGAGAAAGAAGTGAATGAATGTTTTGGATGAAGAGTGATGCTTTGGCAAGTTTAACGTATTATTGTATGATAAAGTATAGATTAAGATGGGCATGTATATGTTAAAGTAAAAATAGAAATAATGGTGAGGTAAATTGCAAGTTAGGATATAAAAAGGATTATTTGAAAAGTAAAGGTTAGAGTTGGAAAAAAAATTATGCAGAATTGATATTCATGAGTGGAATATTAAGTAAGACTTATATATAATATGATGTAAGAATGATATTTTAATTGATAAGAAGGAAAAGAAGTAAGATTGTGTAAGGAATTATCATTTGGTTGCCAAGTGTCCTTATATGATAGGACCCTTCCTAGCTTAATCATAAGATTCATGATAATAATCATAATAATAATAATAATAATAGATAAGGAGAAGGTAACCTAGGTTATTATCTTTCCTTTCCAAAAACCATACAGTTTCTCTTCTCATCTCCTCTCTTTTGCTCATCTTTTTTCCAACAAATATTCAAGGTTGTCATAGGTAGGTTTTAATTTCTATACTTCTTCTATCTGTTGTAAGCTATATGTATATCTTCTTCTTTATGTCTTATAATGTCTTTAATGAAAGAGTTTTATTATTGTTGAGTTGTGTTGATTGTATGTGAAGATGGAATTTGTGAGCGCCAGTTTCTGCCAGAGCCCAAAGCGAGGCTTGCAAAAGTCATAAACCGGGGACCGCACTTGGAGCGAAAACATAGTCTTCCTGAGGGGTTCCCTCAGGGAATGATACGGACTTGAAAGAGTCACAAGGAGTCGTCACCGGATGGTTCCGGATTTGGCCCAACTGACCCATAGCAGAGTGCTAGTTGAACCCTTCAGAGATTGGGTTCGGGTGGTGGAGATCTATTCTATGAGTTTCCAAAATCGATTTTACCATTATAGTTAGAATTAATTGTCCTAGGCAGGCAAGCATGCCAGCGTAAATGTAAGCACACAACGCATCATGTGAGTTGGCGTTTGCGAGGTTGCACATAAAATGACATATAAAGCTATATGGCATTTTAGATGGCATGGCATATGAATGTCATGTGATATAGCGATAAAAGTAACATGGCATATGCATGACATGTGAGCATGGATGATATATCATATGCATGACATGAAAACCTAATATGATATGTAAGCACATAATCATGGTAAATAGTATGAGGCGTTATGCGTTAATGTTATTTGGATTTGTTTTAGCGTTCGGCGTATAGCATATGCAATGTGTATGTATAGTGTATGGGGTGTGACATGGCATATGCATGATATGTAAAGTGATGTATGATGTGGCATATGCATGGCATGTATAGTAGAATATGCTTGTGTCATGTGACATGACATGTGAAGTGATGTATCATATGCATGACATGGTATAATGTTTGGCATACCATATGCATGGCATGTGAAAATGATGTATGACATGGCATATACATGACATGGCATAATGGATAGCATACCATATGCATGGCATGTTAAATGGATGATATACTATATGCATAGCATATGAAGTGAATGAAATACCATATGCATGGCATGTGATGTATGGAATACCATATGCATGGCATGTAGGATGATGAATGGCATGGCACATGCATGACATGGCATAGTGGTGCGTATGTGAATGTGTATTCAACATATCATATGTATGGCATACTGTATGATATGTGTTATGACATATGACGCGGCATAGTATATGACATGGCATGGCATATATATGCATGGTAAAGCATATTGGTTGATTGAGCGTATTGGATTGCATATTTGGAGTATTGGCATATTTGCATATTTATATGTATATGCATATGAAATACAGTATGTTATGGCATACGATATATACATGGCATGCATAGTAGTGTGTGCATGTGTCATGTGACATGGCATGTGACATGATGACATAGTATATTTAGGCAAATATACGAATAAAAAT